>LJIJ01004454.1:0-14803 GCA_001718145.1 Orchesella cincta
AAAGTGGATTGCTTAACAGGAAGCACTTTGGATTTACTACAATCAAATGCCTGGTTACTTCAGAATTAATCAAAAGTATTATGAAAAGGAATTTCCTCCTTCTGTTGTTTATAATTATTTTTAATTTATTCAGAACCGCTGTAGTAATCAAGTCAGAGAAGGACCGTCAAGGGACTGTGATTGAAAAGTATTTTCTGAAGTATGCCGTCCGCTCTCCAATGCCATCATCAACAGATTCTCGAGGTCACGGTGGATGGAAATGGGGCTATCTGCTGGAGCAAGCAGAAACACTTAAGTTTGGAATTACGATCACAACAATGCATTCCTCATCTTGGCCGGAAGCAGCAGGAGACGTCTCTCAAATCCCAAGTACTGCATCCAGGATGAGTTCTGAACCTACGGTTTATACGCAATGCAACAGAGACCTTCGTTACAACCAACAATTAACAAAACCAAAAGGTGTTAGCACGGACGCGGTCGCCAAGAATTTCCTCGTTCTTACAGGTATTTTGTAACATAATGATTAAATTTAGAGGTGTTAATGTGAGTTAAAACAAACTCTCAATTCCGCGTAGCTGAAAGCATGTCAATGATGATGAAATGGAACGATGGAGAAGGAAAAGCAGTTGGGAATGATCAGCCAGGAGAAGATGTCATAATACCTTATCCGTTTCTATGTGCCGTCCGACATTGGTTGAAAACCCGAAAGATTTCGGACAAGACCATAAACAATTTGCGGGCAGTGGCTGGACGAGAGCTTGAATTCTTGAAGGTTCTTGAGAAGGAAGCGATCCGGCTTTGCGATAGCGACTACATGTTCCATTCCGACTTTGGGAAGGAAACTGTCGTGAAGCGTATTCAGAATTAATTAAAGAGTAAGCAAAATCTGCCGAATTTTCTGATAAAAACTGATAGGATATATTACCAAATTCCTTAATTTATGATTGTGTTCTGTTATTAGATCTGGAACTGTTCTCACTGTCCCTTTGCCGAGCTTGGCGAAGTAATGGTGCACTGTCTGATACGGATTTTCCAACCACCATTATTTTAAGATGGCAATTTATCTTGTTAATGAATCAATTTCTGTTAATGAAATATTCTTTTTGGGAAAACGCTCGTTAAGATTTTGGATAATGAATTAATATTAACGTTTGAATAACATGCTTTTTCCTTTTATTATTTGCCACGCATGTATTTTTAAACATATACTATTTTAGATATGCATTGAACTTTTGATGCTTAAAAGATAAAGAGCAAAACAACAATAAGTTAAATGTTTTGCAGGTAGCATGAAAACAAGTCTTAATCAAAATTGTGGAGGATTATAAGTCTGTAAGCTTATATTTTTAAATTGGAAATTCATATAGATGCAGTAACCGCACAGGTACCTACTATAGAAGAGATTTGTGAAAGCCAAGGAAGAGCTAAGCTGCTGTCAGCTAATCTTTCTCGTGTTCATGCATATACTTTGATGTAGGGATTTTTCTATGCCTCTGCACCAAGTTTGCTTAACCAATTTATGAATGCTTCATTTAAATTAGGTTATCAGGGGTAACCGGCTGTTTTCCCCCGAAGGTCATTTTTCCCCCAAGCCACTTTTCCCCCAAACCATTTTTCCCTCTAGACGTTCCCTTAAGTATTTTTTCCCCCTAACAGTTTTCCCCCATATACTATTTTTCCCCCGACGGCTTTCCCCCCGAATTATTAAAAATTGCGTAGTACTAATGGAGTGTTCTCAATTTATGTTTTTGGGTATTTTGCGGTACTTGTCAAAAGTTCATTTTACTTGTATGCCTTGGTGGCCTCATATAAATACACCTCATGTTTTGGAATGGGAAAAGTACCGCAAAATACCCAAAAACATAAATTGAGAACACTCTATTAGTAGTACGCAATTTTAACAATTCGGGGAAAAGCCGTAGGGGGGGAAAACTGTTCGGGGAAAAAAGACTTTAGGGGAAAAACGTCTCGAGGGAAAAATGGTTTGAGGGGAAAAATGACCTTCGGGGGAAGAGTGGTTCGTGGGAAAACAGCCGGTTACCTTTACTTTTGTCTCTCCTCACAATCCAATTCAAGAAGAGTTGCAGAGATTGTTAAAGATGAAGTAAGACTTGTTCAAGGAACAAGACGGAGGACTGGCAAAGCTGAAGTTGAATGGGACAAAGCTAGTGGTGACGAGACTCAAGATGTGCGGAGTGTTTCAAGCTGAAGGTTCTGTCACAATCAACCTTATCGTAGTCAGAATTTGCTTCCGAATCAGTTTCCGATGCCGTTTCAGAATTTGATTCTGTTTCTGAATCTGATCAACTGATGACGGAACTATGACCTTTATCTCTTATCCTTGGAGGAAGGTAACCTAGCTGCTTGATAATCAGTCCTTTCTCAGCTCTCGCTTGCCGGATCAACACGGGATCGAGTTCGAAATGTTACTGAGCACCAACAACTTCAGACTCGCATTTTGAGGAAACTTGCTTTTGTCATGATGCTACTGTCCGTTTTAATCCATTTGGAAGCAGCATGCTCATCGTCGCCATCGTCGTCGCTTTCTACAAGAAGCTTTAACTCCTGGAGATACTTGAGATCTCTCAGACTGCTGCAGCTTCTGTACATCTCTAAAACCTCCTCCATCTCCACCTTGTTTCCAAGTATATTCTTCTGTTGATTCAGGGGTATTCCTGTAATGGCTGCAATTAGCTTATTTCTCCCTTTCTCTGGGCACATATTCGCATTCCACAGTCAATTTTCTCAACTGGGGAAATCCATGGCAGAGAATTACTTGCCAATTTTTTTCCAACAATAATGCTTACAGTGAAATCGCAATATCGTCAAATTGGAAAACATTTGGAAATGCCTTGCAGCAGCTTATGTGGAAGTTGGGGCCATTCTTTCCTTTTCCTGATCAGGTGAAGTTCAAACCTTTTCAAGGTCAGGCAAGGTGACTTGAAAAACGAAGGGAAATCGAATTGGATCCCAAACCAACTTCATCTCTAGTTGTGTTAATGAAGGAAAAAGTTCCTGGTAGCTTTTAAGCACCCCTATTTTCCAAGCAGTGAGGCTACTTTGAGGCTCCTCAGTTTTGGGCATGGGCTCAAGGATCTGGAAGATTGCAGGACTTTCTAAATCCAACGGCCTTCTTCTGAAGCCCTCATGTTCCTGCCAGAGCTCGTGCAGCTCCAGCACTTCCAGCGACCTTGCCACCTTGTTGATGAACAGGGACTCTTGCTGAGCTGCTAGTTCTCTTTGAGAATACCTGAAAGGCGTGGCGGGACGGAGAATCAATCGCTTAACACTTTCCAAATTGGCATGATTGATGAAAGAATTCAGGTTGACAAGCGAAACTTCAAGCTCTTTAACTGACACATTTATGTCAAAAGAAAGCTCTGGGAAGTTGCCTTCCTTCGAGCTGGAGAGTTCGAAGATGAGTGGTACTCTGTAAAATCTGTTGGATAATTGTCCATGGTGAGGCAGATGTGGGGTTTAGAGTTGAGGGGGAATTGTTGTCGCAATAAAAGTTAAAATTGGCTTTAACCAAATTTTCAAGGGTGAGAGAACTCCAGTTCAGTCCTTCCAATAAGAGTTTGTCTGGAAGGTCGAGCTCAATTCTTTGAAGCATCCTCCCCAATTTTTGGAGGGAGATGAGGAGAGCGGCTTCAAATTGATTCATTAAACAAGTTGCTCCATTGAGATCCAGTGACAAGGACACTGGAGCTGGGGTTTCAGCAAGACCTGAAGTTGGGGGGAAGAGAGACTCGAACTGGGCAAGCATGGGCACATCATCCCCTTACTTATAATTGTAAGGGATATTCTCATAAATGTCAAATAATGGAACGTCAATGTTGAAGCAAATTTTTTGGACGATCTCTTTCCAAGTTTTGCAAACGAGTCGGCAACTCCTCGCTATTTTGAGGGAGGCTGGACTGTCAGACATGTTGAGGTCCTTGATTGCAAGCACCAGGATCTCGTTGCCAAACTATCAAAAAATCACGAGTTGATAACATTAATATTCCCCCAAAGAAAAAGAAAGAGTAAATGGCTTGACAAATTACCAATCTGAAAACAAACTCCACGTCACTCTCCTCTGTAGCTGGCGTTATTCCCGAGATTGTGTCAACTGACGCTCACTGATGTCCTGACGTGACATTTTATAAAATGACGCAAAGATTTTCGAATTCTTTTGCGATGGGTCACACAAAGTAAGACTTTTGATTTATAAATTCAATAAAAAATGTACAATTTACTAGAGAAACCTACTGAAATCCAATGAATATTGAAGGGATATTAACCTGTAAAAAATTGTATGTGTGAAGTGGAACGAGACAAGAAAGGAAATGTGTAGAAAACACTGGATGCACAACAGAAATGTAAAGAAGAGCCAAAAGTGTGGTCACTTTTAGAAGTCTTCAAGAGGTAAAACGGAATGAAACCACAAGATAAAGGTATTTTCGTAAGCATACATAAAACCACTCAGAATGGTTTGGACATGTTGTGCTTGTAGATGCGCTTTATGTTCTTACAAAAATTGAATTGGAATATTAAGGCAAGAATATATACACACGATTTGGCTGAAACGAAGCAAACAAGTAGCTTTTGAGAAGAGGAAAACACATAACGGTAGCTAACTTTATGAAAATTACAAAATATTCATACTAAAAAACTTTATATATTTTTTGGCAAAGTAGACAAAACAACATTTCCCTATTGTAGTCAGTATACCACAGTAACATTCTATGCATTCTTTGAATACACTACTGCCTTACAATCTGTTTCACACATACCAGATGGTCAAGAACGTATTTGTTAAACGGAGAGACTGAAATATCCACAACCTAGCCATCAAATGTGATACATTTTATTTAGTTTCAAGGAGCATGGGTTCTCTGGAAAGTTTAATTAGTATGTATTTGAATTCCAGTTGTGCACTACATTGGGTGCCCCCAAACATGAGCAAAGGAAAAGATTTTATTTTATGTTACAAGAATAACCAAAACCATTATGAGAAAAAGAAACTGAAGACTAATTTAACTCAAACTCCTAAAAATGCAGAGAGCAAAATCAGAAATGCACATCTATCCAGTCCTATCAGGAAGAACGGGAAATGATGGTGATAATAGAGAACTTTAACATCGCAACGAGCTTATACAAAATATTATCCTTAAAGAGAAACTTTATCTCGTCAATCGCTCATTGAACACCAGTAACATAATGCCTGGCAAAGTTCATCGTTATAATTAGTAAGCATTGGCATTTTAACAAAGAAACCGGGTCACCAACCACTTTTCACTGAAACAATAATTTTCCCCATATTTAAAGTGCATTAAGCTAGTTAAACCCACCTTCTAACATAATGAAAGTAAGTTAAACCACCAAAACGAAAATTGCATGGATAAATATGCATAGCGTCTTTTCCTCCAACACACCAAAGCTCTGGGGCACTTTGCAACACCAATGAGAAAAGTGGCAAGTTTAAATTTCTCGTTTAACAAAGAAAAACAGGGAACCCTGTTTGGCCAAGGAGAGCAAGTCATTCGTTTTGTTCTGCTTTGCTGCTGGTTGTGAGCATTTGCTCGTCAACTTCGTTTGGTTCGATTCATTCATCCGCATTTACCGGAAATCAACGATCCTCGTAACTATCAACCTAATAGAGTTTTTAGTTATTTACAGTTGCAATTAATTCGTTGATTGTTGTCACATCCCAGTGAAGATCGGTTTTGGTTGATTTAGTTGTCGGTGTCGGTAAGTTGTAACAAGTTGATTGTTGGTTATCATGATTTAATTGTGTGGTTTAGTAGCTAATCGATTTTGGCTGATTTAATCATCAGGTACTAAGATGAGTGGTCAAACAGGAGGAGCTGCAGGTGGGAGCTCAAAAAAACCCAAGGGTCCGGTTTCAGCGTATGCGTTTTTCGTCAGGAACTGCTGGGCTGAGTGGAAGCAGGAGGGATCCGAGAAGCTGTCTTTTGCAGATCAATCCAAAAAGTGTGCAGCGTTGTGGAAAGTACGTTTCCCTCTCCCCAAAGGAATCCTTGATGTTTGGATTAGATTTGAAATTGTAATTTAATTGACTTTTTCTGTTTGAGGAAATGGACGCCTTCCAAAAGAAGCCGTTCGTAGAACTCCAAAAGCAGGATAGGATCCGCCACGAGAAGGAGATGCGGAGCTACGTACCTCCTACTGGGACTACCGCCGCCAAAGGAGCCCGAAACGTCCCCGTCAAAGGGGTTAAGGTCAAGAGGATGAAAAAGGTGAAGGATTCCAACGCTCCGAAACGGGCACTCTCCGCCTTCTTCGGCCACGACGAGCGGGCCAACGTGAAGGGGGCTAATCCGGAGTTTGGAATCGGAGACGTGGCCAAGGAACTCGGCAAGATGTGGGGAGGAATGAACGACGCTGCTAAATCCAAGTACCAGATGATGGCGAGTCGAGATAAGGCCCGATACCAGAAGGTAATCTAGTCAATTAGTGATTATTTAGGTTTTTTTGCTAAGCTCGGCGAATGGCTAATCATTTTTTTGTTTTTGGAAGGAAATGGAGAGTACAATAAGACTGACTGAAATTCGCGCTGGTGCCGCCGCTCAGATGGAGGAAGACGACGATGATGATGAGTTCGAAGGGGAGGAGGAACAAGAATACGAGTACGATAATCGGGATGATGATTTTGTGTATTGAGTTTTGCTCTGTATTTTTTACTTTATTTCGTACGATTAATGTTTTTGAGGTTACGGCCTATTTATGTTTCTTTATCTTAAAATAAAACTATCTTTGCTTAGTTTCCACTAATAATATTATATCTGTACTTAATCATATTCTTTATTTGACTGTCATAATCTTATTATTTTAAAACCGAATTAGAAATAGAGTTAGCAGTACTATATACAACTCCGTCACGAATCCATAGCTTACTCGGTGACTTCCCTTGATCCCCACACGATGGACTTCACTTCTAGCAGCTTATGCAGTATCTCCAACTCGTTCTTATCATTTAGAAACCGTTCTCAGTCTTCTGAAGGACCAGCGACTGTCTCAATTCGGCTACTAGACACGACGACTCGGTAAAGAGCCAGAGGGACACCACATACCCTACAGGAAAAGGGAGGACATCCGAATCAAATGTTTCTGGGCAAGAAGGGACTGTGAGGAAATGCAACCACATTACTCAGCTTGAGAATCCACAACAAGTATAACCGTGACCAGAATTTGTTCAAGCCATCGGAGATGGTGAGAAGGTGGCTGAACCTCTGGCCAATGAGTGACTGTGCTTGACCCTGAAAGAACAGAGGGCACGAGACCTCGTTTGAGAGGAAGTGCTCGAATCTTTCACCCTCACTTTATCAGCCAACAGTCCTAGGAATATTGTTCATTGTTACCCTAACCGGTTTGATCCGTCTTATACTCGTACCTGTCTTGTATAAATGTAAACAGCAGTTTGAAAATATCCAAAAATTGAATCTACATTCACAGCAAATAACAGAATAGAAGTAGATAGAAGAGCCAGGTGTACATATATCACAACACACAACATTTCCATTCGTAGACAACGGTTTTGCTGATGCTGAAGGTGGGGCTCTACGGCTGCTGCTTGTACAGTGTCATTCCAAGTATCAATTCTGTATTTCCATTCCTTCCACAAATGAAATATTCCAGACTGAATCAAAAACGAAAGACCGTCTTTCCCAAGTTCCCGGGTATTTTAAGGTCTTGAAAAAACCAGTCACGATTCAAACTGCCAAAAGATGTTTTGCTTGTTGCAATAGCTATTTTATCTATTTGCGTTTCTTAAGCCCAAAATGTTTTTGTTGACTCGATCTAAAGTATCAATAAACACGTCCCGTCCACATTCGGATATTTTTGAAACATAGTATTCGAAATCCATCATGGAGTCAAACTCAGTCCAACTATGAGGTACTTTTACAAATCCCTTGAGTTTATGAATGATTTCCCTTCTTGATTCGATTTTGCCTTCGCAAATACATCTGCGACATTGTGACCCTTAAAGCATTCCAATTCACAATTCCATTTTTATGATGTAAATTAATTTGTTTGGCAGTTTGAATAAGTTTAAATGAAGGGCAAGCTGAAGAACTGTTAGATTATTGTTGAAAACTTCTTCAAACGTCTCGATAGTCTTAGGAATTAATGGAGTAGTCAACTGGTCAATGTTGTTACCCTGGTAGTTGATTGTCAGAAACAATCCTCCCAGTATCCATGATCCAGTGATTAGTCTAGCCCTGTTTATTTCAGATGTTGATTGACCCAACAAAATGTTGTACAAAAAGGCGGTTGTAGTCACAGAAACTGTTATATACTTTGATACAGCGTAATGCCACACATTTGCACTGAAGCAGAGGCTTATTTATTATCAGCCACGTATTTAAGTCAAACGCGCTTGCATAACCTAGGATAAGAATGCAGTTTAATATCGGTACACACACGTGATGAACGCTATTTTTATCATTGCGAGTGGATAAACAGAGACGGATTAATTTCGGTATTGCGCTAGAAAATAACAATGCTCACAAAATACTGTCAAACACTACGTTTGCCCGCTTGCTTCCATTATCGAACAATTTGGAAGAGCATTTCGCAGAAACAGCGGATCGATGTCACCGGGTGAGTATTTTTCAAATCTAAAGATAGACGTCACTCAAGCACTCGACTGTCCATATTTCCCGTATATCCAATCAAGGTGTTGAACATTGCAACCGCTTTTTCTACCACCCATTCCCGACTTTTCCTTACATGTCGTAGGAAACCAGATAATCGTAATGGGGCGGTAGTTCAGATAGAAACATATTGCAATATAAAAGTTGGCATGACAGTTCCTCTAAAAAAGTATTGCCCACATCGCTGGCGAACGATTTCAAGCCGGTTCAGTTACATCAGGGCATGTCTTCACGGCTCTGTCACTAATTTCGTATGAACTAGTTTTATCAGAGTACTCTAGAAGGAACACAAGTTTGTGTTGTGTATTCAGCCATATACCTCCATTTCTTCTTCTCACGAAGCTGCATATCCTCTATATAGGTAACTGTTTTTACGCTGCCCAAGTCCGAAATATTTGAGACCAAATTGCTTTGTTCTACATGAATAAAAAGATACAACACCTACTAGCGTAAATGTAATCAATTCTATGGTCGATGATGACGTTGAAAAATGTGGTGTCAATCTTGAGTAGTGTTTTCTTGTAGTATGAATCGTTATCCAAACAAGGTTCGTTTAAGAATATCTGGACAAAGCACTTCCGTTTTTGTGGTGGGCGGTGCAAGAAACAAAAATCCGCCACCTGTTTCAAACGGTAAATTTTATTTTTGCACTTTGTTTTCTCTAATGACGGTGACCGTTCTTGATACAGTGACGTGACAAACTGGAAACTTTAATGGCTCGACAATGAATGAATTTTTGTATCCTGCCAATAGAACAAATCATTATTTATTGAGATGAAAATATCGTTTAATGTAAACTAAGTTTTGATTTTTCTACCTCAATTTTAGGCGCCACATGTGAACCACACAATCCTCAAACATCTGCAGATTATCTTCAAAGTCAACCTTTTTATACTGTAGCGTGTCACGCACAATCAGAAAAATACAATAAAAGACGTAGGATTACCCGAGGCTTCATTTTGATTACTAACAAATTGGGACAAGTTTTAAATGCAGGACGGAGGTATAATTCTTTAATCAATTTTTAAAAACGTGCAAGCTTCGATAATTTTGAAGGAGGTACGACGTTTTTTAAATTTTCAAGTCCTACCTAGATTCCGCATATTCATCGTCAGTAGAGCAATACCTTATCGAATGATGTATCATACGCTATATGTGACGCTTATCAATTTGGTTGTGCTTATCATTTGACCCTGTTCCCGTGACCCCAGATAACCCATCTACGAAATCATCCTCCGCTTTGACCTTATCTATCGATTGGTGAAAACAGAATTTCGAAATGTCAAACGGTTCGAAAGTTATCGTGTTTGACAGACAGACGGACGACAGACGACAGACGACAGACGACAGACGACAACACACAAAGTCTTCTTAATATGTACCTAAAGGTACATAATAACTGATATAAATGGGGTATAATTGACTCACCTTATCGTCTGAACACCACACCGACACTCTCTCCAAACACTTTAACTGGAGCAGCCCTTGTTCCAAGGATAAATCTGTTATTTCCGAAAAACGTGCATGGTTTTTGCTTCCTGCTGTCAAACATTCCAAACGCCCTTAGGTCTACAAAAAAACAGAAAAATGCAAATAACTATTCAAGACTTCTTTCACCGCAAAACATTCATGCCCACATACATTTCAAGTCGGTAATATTTGGGAGTCTGGCTTCCTCTCCTGGCACGATCCCAGTGATACCTTCTTCAGTCACTTTGCATATAGTGAATATATCAAGGGCTTCCAGTCCTTTCCAATATTTGCAGATGGCTCGAAACCCCTCTTCACATACGCCAATTCGCAACCTTTTCAGGTTAGGCATTAGCCTCGCCAGATGCTCCACATGGGAAGAGTTACAAAACTGATCTCCAAAAAGACATTCTTCAAAGTTCGGAAAGCTCAGGTGGTTCATTTCGGAGAAGTCCGTAGCCCTAACCACATTCTTTGACCATTGACTCAAATGCCAATCATTACCGTAAACCTTTTTGATTTTTTGGATTCGTTCAATCGCTTTAGGCAAGCGGATGGTACCTTCTAGACCTTCACCTGTGGATATAAACAATTTGCTGCTACATGTTTACAATATCATATTAGATTTTTTTTGTAAAGGGTTACCCGTATAGTTGGTTTCGTGAAAGATGCGAAGAATCTTGAGTGACGGAATCTGTTCCAAGAAACGTAGATTGTTGACAATGGGCCCTATCAAAGTCAACTTTGTGAGGTTCGGGAGCCTGATTCCATACGGGAAACTGCCAAAAGGCTGGCTGAATGGAGCCTTGTAAATCACCAGCGTTTCCAAAGTGGATGGTGCAATTTTTAGAACGTGACTGGGACCACACTCCCAGTTCGCCTCTGGATCATAAGCCATGAGATCTCCCTGACCAAAACGCGTAACTTCGTGCATGTAACCAATGTCAATAGCCAGAAATGTGAGGGGAAGGGAGATTCTGCGGAGGACTTCCACCAAGGAGTCGTCAAATCGCCATAAGCAGCGCTTGCTTCTAAAAATTAAAAAAATTGAAAACTATCCAAGTAATACAAAGTTTGCCGAAGTAGTAAATTACATGTTCAAAACGTCGAGTCCAGTTAGTCTCTGCAAAATCCCACAATCTCTTCTTAGAGCATGGATGGATCCAAAAATGTCATTTGTTGGCGTAAAATCGTCTCCCTCATTGGGGTAGGGCGTCCAATATCATGTAAAAGTTCTCCAATTCCAGGTTCTGTATGACACAAACACAACTCATTAATTTAAAATGGCTAAAATGCTAACTCAATACGCTCTTGTAATTAATACACTTTATTTAAACTGATTTAGAAACGTCGTACCTGGATGTTTGGTAGGTGAGCTAAAAATTCTGTCCAGGTGAGAGGTGAAGCCTTATTCTGAGACTGAAAGGTCTTGGGCGAAGTTAGTTTCAAATATTTCAGTTGAGATTGAACATCACGTTCATTCTCCACCAGATTTTTGAGGTTCAAGTTGGTTAACTGATTTTTGCCGGGCGCTTGCCTTTGTAGAGGTTATCAGCCAAAGATAAGTACTCCAGGTTCGGAGAGAAACGGAATACCATCTTCCTGAAATCCTCCAGAGAGTTAAAAGTGCATTTCTCCAATGTCAAGAACTTCACAGCAGCCCCAGTCTGGGTGAGAAATCCCTCCAGTTTGTCATTTTCCCCAGATTCAAAGGCAAACTCGGACTTGAAAAGTTTTAATTTCTGGAAAGGCTGAGTTCGAAGTTCGTAGGGATCGAGGGGATCTTCCCAGAAGGAGATGTAGCGATCAATATGAAGGCACTTTCGCATCTGTATCTCGTTAGGAGTTAATAGCGTATATCGTATTTTCACATCAGATTCTTGCATGCCAGTGTTGCAGCTAACATTAAGCCAGTGAGTGCGACGCCATCGGGGCAACGACTCCTTCCACCAAAGACGGCACACACGGCGACACGCTTTGAGCTGGGCTGCTGGAACGAACTGAAGTATCTTCTTGGCTATCTAAAACAAGTTGTAAATAAAAACTTGTCATAGTTACCGACTTAGTTGCTTGCCTTATAAAAACTTACCACGTTGATAAGCAATGGATTTTGGGATTTCAAATCCAACTTAGCTTCCGTCATGGTTGTCGATTGTAAAAATACCACTAAAATCACTACAAAAAATTAAATATATGGACGAGCTAAACCTACTCTCATTCAATTAAAAGCGACAAAAAAATCGTGCACGTAGTTTCACACATTTAGGTTGAGAAGCAGTTGTTCAGCACTCGCGATGTTTTTGGGCTCTCTTGTTTACAAAAGTGATGCACATTCACTCGAGCTCTCTTTGTTCGGAAACAAAGCTTGTGTTCTCACCTAATTCCACTTTTGTCGCTGACATGTGACATGTATTGCTGTTGTGGACTGTCAACTGAGATATTATTTGCCTAGTGACACGTTTCTTGACATACCAATCAAAAACTTACTTTACTTGAGTTATTAAAATATGTTGATGCTATTGTAAATACAATGAGTATCGTTATCAATCCAATAATTATAAATTTATCCATGAATGATATTTTTCAACAGTGCGTATATATTCCTGTCCAAGTTAAAACGTGTTAAATGGGTCAGCAAGCACACACACATCTTATTAGCTTAAATACATCATAAGTTTACAAGAAAAGTAAGCTAATCAAAAGTAACTTAAGAAAATCTAACTTTTTTCCTATTTCCATGCCATTTGAAGGAACTTTTAAATCATAGCAGTTATTAAGTTGAATACTAAGGAGAGCGGGTTGTATTTATTAGTGGTAATCTAACAACTATCTGAATCACTGCTAGAGGCATTACCTTCAATATCAGAGTCCAGGTCCCGATTTATGGAGGAGTAAGGGTATGAAGGAAAACGTGACTTGAACTTTCTGTAATTTTCCTCACTCATCTATAGGAAACAATTAGACCAAACAGAAACAAAGTGAGATCCCAAGTTCCGCATTCCATACTAATTAAAATTCATTTAAAGGAATATAACCAGCTCACCTTCATGGAGCACCAGACCACGACTTTCTGCAAATACGTCAACTGGAACAGTCCCTGTTCCAAAGATAAATCCGTTAGATCTGAGAAACGTGACTCTTCTTCTGGTTTCGCCGCCCCACAATCCATTCAAAATGCCTTTAAATCTACAAACGAAACCGAGAAATCGGTAGTAATTAATATAAACCCATCTACATCAACCCCACAAAAAATTACTTCCCACTTACATTTCAAGTCGGTAATATTTGGAAGCCTTGTTTTATATCTCCCGGTATGATCCCGTGATGCCTTCCTAATTCACGGGAGTCGGATGGATATCCAGCGTTTTTAACTCTTTCCAATATTTGCAGACCGCTACAAACCCTTTATGATGTAAGCCAATTCGAAACCATTTCACGTTAGACATAAGCCTTGCCAACGACTCCACATGTTCCTCTGTAATATTCTCTTCTTCGACCAGAAATTCCTCAAGATTTGGAAAGCTCAAATGAGGCAATTGGGAGAAATTCGTGTTTCCAATAACGGGCACATGAGCCACTATATCATCGTCATCATCGTTGTCCTTGGGAAATGTTTGTAACTGCTTCATCACTTTTGGTCTCCAGATAGCAGCTTTTTCTTGCTAATCTGTAAATTCACACTCTAAGCCGGAATTCTACTTTACAGTTGCGGCTAGGCAGACATGTTAGCTCGGTAAAAATTGCCAATTTTAGTGTTACGTTTAAAATGGACTATGGCCAACATGAAAGGAAATATCGAAGAAATGTTTTTGGGTGGAAAGTATGGCAACCTTTGGATAAATCGAGACATTTTTGGAAAATCTTCGACTGAGGAAATACGAGGATTCAATATTCGCATCCACACCAAATTATTGCGTATGAAGCTGCAGTGAAAGGCACAATAATAGCTGGAGAATCAATCAAACTAGGTCATTTGAATTTCACCTTTTAAAAGTAATATATATGACACCAATAATGCGTTGGACCCTTATATATATTTATGTAATTTGTATGAACACAACATATAAACTTATTTTCTTAATTTGGACAACATAGTAGTACATTAAAAGGGTACCATTTGTAGACGCCAAAATAGCCTTCGATCAAACGCTATCGGCAACAATCTACAGTGGTATCAAAAGTTCAAAAGAAGGACCACCTCCGGCAGGAGGAATCTGAAACGGGAACTTTGAGCACAATGCAAATGCTCGGAATCAACTAATGTTCCCTTCGGAAATGATTCTAATTCTAAATAGGAACGAAACGGGAACTTTCCCGGAAGTGAAAGTCAATGTTCCCCTTCTGGGAATGAAATAAAACGAACAAAGTTCCTAGGAACAAATAAAAGAAACAAACAACAAAGTTTCCAATTTCTACTGTGTTTATTGCATACTTTCAGCAAGAATAACAACCAGTAAATTGACTCTTCTTTCGAGCTCATATCGTCTCAACGAGCAAAGCGAAAGTGAATCTAAATTCGTCTCTCAAACAGTGTAAGAGTGAATACCCAACACAGAGTTGGGTGCCTTTTTATACCAACGAGAACAAAAGAAGAATCAATCTACATACAATTATAATATGTCAAAGTTCAAGAATATCATGCAAATCAATATTATGTAAATCTTAAAGCTAAC
>LJIJ01004455.1:0-14799 GCA_001718145.1 Orchesella cincta
TTACTAAAAAAATTTAATGCATGTCTACTGAATGTTATTAATTTTAATATTATGCGACTTAAGTGCAAGCATCAAATTTCAAAATAGTTATACCTCTTACTTACAATTTATTATTTGAAGTGTTAAAACATAATTTACAAGCCTGCGAGGGCCTCCGTGTTGCGATTTATTTATGAAACTGAACTCTCAAACGTGAAAGTTTTTTTACAGATTCTAAGACCATCGAAACTCACCATTAGTTCTTCCAATAATATATTGGATGATATTTTACAGCCACACTACTTAAACTGGTTCGATTGCTGTTGCATGAATCCTTTCCAATATTCAACATTGGAGGTCACGCTTGTCAAGTCAGTTAAATTATGCAAATCACTTAATGCACCTATATGTTGAAGGAGTCTGTGGCCCGAATGAATTTGAGACGAATAATAATATAATTAACAAAGGATAAACTGCACTGTAGAACCCTACTTGATTTTGATAAAAATTCGCAGCAAATTTGTTAACAGTATGTATCTAATCGAATTTTCATTTGTTTGTTGTTGTTTTACATTCTTATATCTTGTGCTAAATCATTTTAAGAGACAGAACCTTGCAAAATGATTTCAGTAGAGAATATTATATTTCCAACAATGAGTTCTGTATTTCCGTTTAAGAAATAAAGGGTACTTTAAAAATTGTCACGTTAAAATTCCAGATTTTGGTGCTTGCAATTGTGAATTACGGGCTTGAATTTTTTGTGATTCTCAAAACTAGACTAGCTAGCTGGCATTGTTCAGTTTTAAATATAACACTGGACGGACACGAGAGTGTTTGCGACTGTTGTTATCTGGCCATTTTAACGTTAAAACTGAGCATATTGATAGGGTTTCTGGTTAGAATATCAAGGTATCGATTCCAAGTTGTCAGGTTTTAAAACGTTACCAGTTCAGAATCTTACGTTACAGATAGTTGCCAGACGTACTACCTTTCGATCCGAAAATTTAAAAAGTAGTTTAAAGTTAAAGTTAATTGGACGGTTTTTCGGCATTTGCCATACCATCTTTATTGTCAACTTTCAAATTACAATCGGATTATCAAGTCTGAACCTTAAACTATGCCATTAGGTGCAATTCAGGAGGAGATGGTGTGGGGTAGGGAAAAAACTCCAACTGAAATGCAACATGATAGTAAGAACGCAATTATTATGTTGGAGAACAAACCTACCCCGGCGAGGATTCGAACTCACGCATCATTTGACCACCAGCATACGCAGGGCTGAACCTTGCACGTACGCCATCGTGCTCTCCCTTTAAAAATGTAGTACAGTACTACTTTTATAGGGTTTGGTCCTACTGGTACTACTTTCCAAAAGCTGATTCCAATAAAATGGAATATTCAGTTACTACTCATTAAAGCAGTTCATTTTTGTGTAATTGTGCCACCATACAGAAAATATATCGTTTTGACATGTACTTATATTTATGTCTTCATGCAAATCTTATTCTTGCCTAGAGTAATGCAGTATTTATTGCCTTTGCTTTGCTAGCGATACTTTTCAGCATGTCTTGTTTACATAATTTTTAGTAGTGTATCTTAACAAAAATCAGGTGATAGTGTAACTATTGTTGATAGAATAAGTCAGCGTGTTCTTTAATATTCAATAGTGTTACAACCATTTGAGTTCTTCCCATCTAAACTTAATTGATATGTCAGTTAATATTAATAAACGAGCTCGAAGGCAGTGTACCTTTAATGCTGAGCTAGCAAAGGATTATCCGTTTTTGGAAAAAAGATCTAATCTGAATGATTCGGAAGTGTACTGCAAATTGTGTAATCATAGCTTCTCAATAGCAAACAGTTGACGTACGCAAATTAACAATCACATCAACACCTAAGGGCATAAAAAGAATGAACGTGCTCAGGCCAGCAGTAAGCAACTCAATACCTTCTTCCCGAATTTAAGTGCGAAGAAAGAAGGCCTTGATCTGGCAGCTCGCAAAGTGACAATTGCATACCGCACTGTTCTCCACGACCACAGCTTCAACTCCCTTTTCATGTACATCGAAATTACTCAAATCTTTTTATGAACAGAAGTTTTCCTGTTCGAAAACCAAATGCGAAAGAATTGTGATCAAAGTTTTAGCTCCAGCCGCTATTGAAGTAGTTAAAAAAGAGTTAGCCAATGTAAATTACATCAACGCTGCCGTTGACTGTTCAAATCATAAAAATGTGAAACTAATGCCTGTAATGAGTAGATACTTTACGTTCCAGAAGGTGTTAAAGTACGAATGATTGATATCCATTCTTTACCAGGTGAAACAGCCGAAATAATTACGACAGCGGTTCTCAAAACTTTAAAAGAGTTTAGTTTATCTGATAAATTAATTGGAATTTGTGCTGATAATACTAATACTAACTTTGTGGAGTTACAGAAAAGGGAAAGTTAATTTGTTTTGTAAGCTCAAAGAAAGTTTGGGACGTGACATAATCGGAATTGGTTGTGCTGCACATATAGTACACAATAGTGTTGAAACAGCAGCAGATTGTCTCCCATTCGATATTGAATCAATTTTATCGAAAATTTATAAGTACTTTAGTATATATACCGTTCGAACTGAAAAATTGAAAGAGTTTTGCGACTTTGTTAACGTCGAATATAAAACGCTGCTATCGTCTAGTAAAACGAGATGGTTATCGCTTGGAACTGCATTAGAAACATTACTTCAAATGTACAAAGGAGTAAAATCTTTTTTCCTTTCCGAAACGACATGTCCCGTTGTTTTAAAAAAAATCTTTGAGGAGGGTTGTACTGAATTATACTTGTGGTTTCTGCACTCACAACTACACAGTTTCACACAAGGCATTCTTAAAATTGAAAAACAAAACATTTCGGCAATTGAAACTTTCTCAGTAGTTAAGAATTTGATCGCAGCATTAACTCTTCGAAAGAACGAACGTTTTATTGGCTCAGGGGCTAAATCACTGTTACGAAAGCTAGTCGAAAGTGGTGAAATAACCGAAACAAAATTCTTTAAATGTGTAGACGATTTCTTCAATGTTTCTAAAAAGTATTTAAATGATTGGATGAAACATTTTGAGTGCGTTTCGTACTTCTCCTGGACATCACTTGCCAAATCATTAGCTTGGAAGGAAATAGAAAATTCGCTCGAGACTTTCACCGCTTTCACCGGAAGTAAACTCAACGAGAATGAGTTGCTGGACGAATTTGCTTGCTTAAACGAATACATAACAAAGGAGAAGATTGCAGATTGGGATAAGAAAATACTGAATGCGGACCTTCGATGGGCTGATGTATTTCAACACTTTAAAGAGAATCACGTGCGGCACTCGAATATACTGAAAATTGTTGAACTTTCATTAGCTCTACCGGGAACAAATGCACCAGTTGAACGTGTATTTAGTTTAATAAATAACTATTGGTCCGCTGAGAAAGTTAATCTTTCTCTTAAAACTCTGAATGCTGCAATAACTATGAAAGTTAACATGTGAATGGATTGTAGTGAATATTATGCTTACCTAAAATCTGATACCGAGCTTCTGAAGAAAATTCACTCTGCAGAAAAATACTTGTAGACATTTCCTGTGCTTTTGCTTAATTTAAGGTAAGCCTAACACCTATTTACAACCTTTTAATGATGCTTCAAAGTCTGTCACAACGATATATCGTCATATTTAGTGTATGAAGGCACAATATACCTATTTTTAAATTTTTAAAAATAGTGTCCTTATTTGGGATTTCGAAAATCTGGCAAGCCTAACGTTACCATTCCAGAAAGTCAGTGTTCAGACCCTAAATTTAGGGTCCAAATTAATTAAAATAAAAAAATAGAGTAACAAAAACTGTTGAGGTGTAACAAACTTTTTAATTTTAAATTAATTACTTGACTAAATTTAGAAACTTTTCACCGTGTATTTTTCTTCTGAGACCTTAAAGCATTGAGGGGTAACAATACACTATACCGTATCTAGGTGCGTGTAAAAAGTTTCGAAGAAGTATGTTAGAACTAGTGGCAGCGATATTGAAATCAATTTGATCTTAATTGTGAATTATATACTTTTCATTCTACATGTAAAAGAGTGGTTTCCAAGGTGGACCCAACAGGGTCACTCCTCGATTTCTCCACCCTCGTATGAAAATTTAAAAAATGCAAGGCTAACTACACATCTGCACACTTGGGGATTCATTTTCATGTAACATATATGTTCCTATCCTTCATACCCTGAATCTCAAATGCTGCCAAACCAAAAAAATCGTATCTTTCAATTAATAACTGCTGTGTACATCATGTCGTTGTTAAAAATGGTACCTAAACTGGCTCTGTGTAGGTCATATCAATAATTGTCATCCCAGAAACGCTGCTTTGCAAAAGAATAAGAATGAAAAATAACTCAGTATCACCAAATTCAGGGCTTCAAATATCTTCCATGCCCTGAAACACAATCGAGCACACATATCGCATCATGTCTTTCATTCATGCACATTCTTTGAGCAAAACAAAGTCTGCCAAGGTATCAGAAGTCACCTTTTCCGGATCCACTAGTTATTTTTAAAGCTGTAGAATTCGTTTCGAACCCTAAATTTAGGGTCTGAGCACTGGCTGCTAGAAGTAAATTAAAGTAAAGTTACAGAGGTTGCTACAGATAGATCTAAATTTTCAGCATGGACCCTTGTTAGTACAATTGATTGTTTATTTTTTTTATCAAAGCAAACTGCCATTCCTCCACTGCCGTGATTTTTAATCCAAATTTAGGACCTCCAGTTACACGTTCGGAATGGTAAAGTTCTGATTTGTATAAAAATCAAAGTGAGAAATTTCGGTTTTAATAATAAAAAATAGTAAAATTCTAAGTTAAGAAACCAACGTCAGCAAATCTGCGTTAATGACTAATGTTCCCAGTCATTCTGAAGTTCTGAAATCGTAAACTTTCAGTCGGCAGTAAAATTGATTGGGAAATATAAATTCCCAAATCAAAATATAAGTTAGCATAAAGAGATCGAAGTACCTCGAGCATGCTAAACCCTGTGTGCCCGAAACGAATCAGGAGCAGAATCAACTGAGCTCAAACTGTGCCAAGTATTTCTTCTGAAACCACATCCCTCACAGCAAAGGTTTGCCACTCGATCTTCGTGAATATAACAAACAAGATCAGAATTGGAGAGGTGGCACCAAAACTCACGGCTACAGAGCACATTAGCATCCCCATTATATCAGGTTTTCCGTCGTTTATAGGTTGCCCTTTGAATCAAATCCTTCTGGTCTAAATTCTGAAACGAATCGGCAATACAGTAATAGAGATTTTAAAATTTTAAATATTTTTAACTTACCCCGTTTCATAGCCAAACTCAATTTATGCATCTCGTTTACTGCTTTGAAGACATCTTCCTTCCTCCGAACGAACATAGTTTTTGAGAGGCATACAATGAAGGTGAAACAGCCACCAGTTATTAGACTAAAAATGCGCGTGAAATTCAGATTGGGTCTCGGTGGTACCCTTAAAATGGGTTCCAAGAACGTATGCATTCCCAATGGAAACTAGAAAGGCGTTCCCCAAGCAACAGAAATAAATTAGCCTTTTTTTGCGTGATGAACTCACGACAAATTTTGAGCATGTCGGATTCCACGAGTATGGCAGTGAAGGGTAGTAGCAAAAAAGCAGCTTTTGGATTTTAAAGGAGACTGTTTGGAGCTTTGTCAACTCCTGGGTAGTTGGACGCATTTAAATCCGGACTGAAGGTAAAAATTCGAAAGAATATTCAAAACTTCTGTTTGCAGAAGCAAAGTACCTTAAAGCTCGGGCTTTTGTTAATACTTCTGTGTGCAAACATATTATATGCACAGAGAAACCACGCATTATGTTCTTGCTCGTGGGTACATACATATTCAACAATTGCTGAAAAAGTCGAATACTCATGTTTCCAGTAAAACAAACAACTTTAAGGTTAAAAGGAGGTTTAGTTTTTTCTTCTTGGTTGTTGTTTGCCAACTTAATAAATCTTTTGCATATTTTTATGTTAGGTTTTTGGGTTGATAACTAAATTGAAAAGTACCTATTCAAAATTCGATGGTTCACCTTTAAATATCATTGATTTTATGCATGCTGCTTCAAATACTTAAATTACACGCTGTGGATTGAAAAACAATAACTTGTGATTGGAATCCAACAGGACAGTAATGAAAAATATATTAAACAATAATTTAAAGCTTTAAGGATAGACGATATGTGCATTCTTCTAAGCCAAAACCATCTTCCCGAATGTACTCGAAATCGAAAGTCTACGCTTGCATGCTACAAAATATTAAACTTCTTGTAAAAATATAATCTAAAAACGTTTCATTGTTTGTTTTAAATTATCCTGAAATCCATCTTTATTCGCCAATACTAGCTTTATTTGAGTAGCTTTAGCTTAAAATGCAGGAAATCATTCAAAACTTTTCCTTTCATTCATCTAAATGACGATTTACTTAACGTTTCTCCTTTTTGTGGTCAAAAATTATAAAAACCGTAACCTTATAGATAACCTGGAAAACTGTTTCGGACAGTATTCTCAGTGACTTTAACGGTTTTTAAGAAAGAAAAGTGCTGAGTTTCAATGGCTTATGGTCTCGCTTTGAAAATAAACAGAACGGGCACGCAAAATAACCCTTTTGGCAAATATTGCATGTTTTGGGGTATTTTCTAAATCATGGAATTTACATATACGCGATTTTTCGCCTGAACGCACCCCCCCTTCAACAAGATACTATAGGTTGGAATTAGATCATTTTCTGCGTAAGATGTCGGTGATGCCACTGAAAAGGCTATCCCGGCTTACAGGTTTCCTTGATAATCACAATTTTCATGATTTTCTCGGGTCTAGGACGTTTCCCCCCGAAGGTACTTTTACCCGCAAGGACCTTTCCCCTCGATGAACGTTCCCCCCAAGAAACTTTACCCCCGAACCTTTTCCCCTCCACTTACCCTTTCCCCCCAAAGTAATTACCCCCAAGATACTCTTACCCCCAAATGTTTTTTCTCTCTTCTGCATTTAAATGAATGATATGATGAGACGCGCATGTAAGTATGCTGTGAGTACACATGTACTTTGAACCGTGTCCGGAAGCAACTTCTAAAGCATCTACTGCTAAAATTAAACATGTAATGACAAGAACTTCCAATGGCAGAAACTTCTAAATTGGAAACTTCTGAAGTATAAACATCGAGTTTTCAAAATCTTGTTCTATACTGCAATAAGTAACAAGGTTCTCTTTTGTAACGACTTACTCTAGTAGCAATATGTATCAGTGTTTTCAACCAAAGTTCTCACATTACAGTCAAACAACTACAACTTGTCACTATGAACAAAATGTTGGTTCGAGAGAAGGGTTCAGTGCATTAAATAAACCTAACAAAGTGCTTTTTGGCTTGTGCTACGTACTACAATTTTAGTAAAATTAGATTCAGGGTTCCGTTTCTAAACCAAATAAAAATTTTAGAAGCTGAAAGATCTCTTTGAATAATTTGTGGATTTTTTCAAAGAGTTAATTAATTTTCAAGATAAAATTTTGGGGGGTAAGAGTATCTTGGGGGTAATTACTTTGGGGGGAAAGGGTAGTGGAGGGGAAAAGGTTCGGGGGTAAAGTTTCTTGGGGGAAAACGTTCATCGAGGGAAAGGTCCTTGCGGTAAAAGTACCTTCGGGGGAAAACGTCCTAGACCGAGAAAATCATGAAAATTGTGATTATCAAGGAAACCTGTAAGCCGGGATAGCCTTTCAGTGGCATCACCGACATCTTACGCAGAAATGATTCTAATTCCAACCTATAGTATCTTGTGAAGGGGGGTGCGTTCAGGCGTAAAAAATCGCGGTATATGTAAATTCCATGATTTAGAAAAATACCCCAAAACATGCACTATTTGCCAAAAGGGTTATTTTGCGTGCCCGTTCTGTTTATTTTCAAAGCGAGACCATAAGCCATTGAAAACTCAGCACTTTTCTTTTTAAAAAACCGTTAAAGTCACTGAGAATAACTGTCCGAAACAGTTTTCCAGGTTATCTATAAGGGTTACGGTTTTTATAATTTTTGACCACAAAAAGGAGAAACGTTAAGTAAATCGTCATTTAGATGAATGAAAGGAAAAGTTTTGAATGATTTCCTGCATTTTAAGCTAAAGCTACTCAATAAAACTAGTATTGGCGAATAAAGATGGATTTCAGGATAATTTAAAACAAACAATGAAATGTTTTTAGATTATATTTTTACAAGAAGTTTAATATTTTGTAGCATGCAAGCGTAGACTTTCGATTTCGAGTACATTCGGAAGATGGTTTTGGCTTAGAAGAATGCACATATCGTCTATCCTTAAAAGCTTTAAATTATTGTTTAATATATTTTCATTACTGTCCTGTTGGATTCCAATCACAAGTTATTGTTTTTCAATCACAGCGTGTAATTTAAGTATTTGAAGCAGCATGCATAAAATCAATGGAATATTTAAAGGTGAACCATCGAATTTTGAATTGGTACTTTTCAGTTTAGTTTTCAACCCAAAAACTTAACATAAAATATGGAAAGATTTATTAGTTGGCAAACAACAACCAGGAAGAAAAAACTAATCTTCCTTTTAAAAAAAGTTGTTTGTTTCACTCGAAATCTGAGTACTCGACTTTTTCAGCAACTGTTGAATATGTATGTACCACGAGCAAGAACATAATGCGTGGTTTCTTCTGTGCATATAATATGTTTGCACACAGAAGTATTAACAAAAGCCCGAGCTTTAAGGTACTTTGCTTCTGCAACACAGAAAGTTCTTGAAGATTCTTTCGAATTTGTACCTTCAATCCGGATTTATATGCGGTCCAACTAGCCAGGATGTTTGACGAAGCTCCAAGCAGTTTCCTTTAAAATCCATAAGCTGCTTTTTCGTTACTACCCTTCACTGCCATACTCGTGGAATCCAACATGCTCAAAATTTGTCGTGAGCTCATCACGCAAACCAAGGCTAATTTATTTTTGTTGCTTGGGGAACGCCTTTCTGGTTTCCATTGGGAATGCATACGTTCTTGGAACCCATTTTAAGGGTACACCGAGACCCAATCTGAATTTCACACGCATTTTCAGTCTAATAACTGGTGGCTGTATCACCTTCATTATATGCCTCTCAACAACTATGTTGGTTTGGTGGACAGAAGATGTCTTCAAAGCAGTAAACGAGATGCATCAATTGAGTTTGGCTATGAAACGGAGTAAGTTAAAAAATGTTTAAAATTTTTAAACTTCTCAATTACTTTTAATTGCGATTCGTTTCAGAATTTCGACCAGAAGAATTTGACCCAAGGGGCCAATCTATAAACGATAGAAAACCTGATATAATGGGAATGCTAATGTGCACTGTAGCTGTGAGTGTCGGAGCCCACTCAATTCTGATCCTGTTTGTTATATACATGGAAATCGAGTGGCAGACGTTTGCTGTGAGGGATGTGGTTTCAAAAGAAATACTTGGCACGGTTTGGGCTCAGCTGATTCTGCTCCTTATTCGTTTCGGGCACACAAGGTAGCATGCTCGAGGACTTCGATCGCTAACTTTCTTTATGCTTTTTGGTGGGGTTGCAATCATGGATATGATGACATGCGTTGGGTTTCTCATGAAAACGGAGGATACGGCAACATTTCTAAAGATTCTATCTTCAGCTCGCTTGTATATTCAAAGGTGTTCAGAATTGTCTAGGCGACATTGGTCTCATCGTCATTGGTGATGCATTTTGGGGAACCGTGGCAGAAAATTTGGGCTCTTTTTCAGGGCTATGGCATAATCCAACCTTTGATTTATGCATGTTTGCTGGGTGGAGTTGTCATCTGCATTGTGGCTACAGGATTCGTTTTAAACGTAATTAAAACGAGTTTAACTATGTTGGATGAGATGGTAGAGGAGATGCCGCTGGAGGCGCAAGACGCGGAAACAAAAAGGTAAGACTTGGAATGGAAAAATTATCCGCAAGAGATGCATGCTCTACAGGTCATTCAGGTCAAATTTGGATCATTCATGCTACTCTCGGTTGAGTTTGCAGTTGCGTATGTGGAGAATCTGGTGAATAATATTATTGATTGGATGTTCATGTTTAATTTGAGCAAATGTTGGCTTAGATTTAGTAAATATGTGGGTAATATGAGCAATGTGGTTTTACGCAAACATTTAATTACTATAAATTATAGTTTAAGTAGGAAAAAATTAGAAATAGATGTTTGTTCACAGTTACTCACTCTATATTATTGTAGTTAACCGGCACATGTTAACTTAAAATCAATCCGTATGATAAATAACTACATTGCTGAAAGTATTACATGTAGGCTTAAAAACGTATTTTAAAAGTACGTTACATATATCAAATATATACTAAAACAAATTAAGCCAATTTATTTGTGATCTGAGTGCTGGTTGTACGTTCAAAGAGAGTAATAAAAATTTCGTTTGCACAAAGTGTATTCCATTTTACGCAACTTATAATAATTAATTAAATTTAGAAGCAATAAACCATTAAGCCACCTTATTGGGATAAATCTTTTACTCTCTTTGAACGTACAACCAGCACTCAGATCACAAATAAATTGGCTTAATTTGTTTTAGTATATATTTTATTATGTAACGTACTTTTAAAAACGTTTTTAAGCCTACATGTAATACTTTCAAGCAATGTAGTTATTATCATACGGATTGATTTAAGTTTAAACATGTGCGGTTAACTACAATAATATAGAGTGAGTAAACTGTGAACAAACATCTATTTCTTAATTTTTTCTACTTAAACTATAATTTTATAGTAATTAAATGTTCGTAAAACCACATTGCTCATATACCCACATATTTACTAAATCTAAGCCAACATTTGCCTCAAATTAAACATGAACATCCAATCAATAATATTATTTCACCAGATTCTCCACATACGCAACTGCAAACTCAACCGAGAGTAGCATGAATGATCCAAAATTTGACCTGAATGACCTGTAGAGCATGCATCCTCTTGCGGATAATTTTTCCATTCAAGTCTTACCTTTTGTTTCCGCGTCTTGCGCCTCCAGCGGCTCTCCTCTACCATCTCATCCAATAGTTAAACTCGTTTTAATTACGTTTAAAACGAATCCTGTAGCCACAATGCAGATGACAACTCCACCCAGCAAACATGCATAAATCAAAGGTTGGATTATGCCATAGCCTGAAAAAAGCCCAAATTTCTGCCACGGTCCCCAAATGCATCACCAATGACGATGAGACCAATGTCGCCTAGACAATTCTGAACACCTTTGAATATACAAGCGAGCTGAAGATAGAATCTTAGAAATGTTGCCGTATCCTCCGTTTTCATGAGAAACCCAACGCATGTCATCATATCCATGATTGCAACCCCACCAAAAAGCATAAAGAAGTTAGCGATCGAAGTACCTCGAGCATGCTACACCTTGTGTGCCCGAAACGAATAAGGAGGAGCAGAATCAGCTGAGCCCAAACCGTGCCAAGTATTCTTTGAAACCACATCCCTCCACAGCAAACGTCTGCCACTCGATTTCCATGTATATAACAAACAGGATCAGAATTGGAGGCTCCGACACTCACAGCTACAGTGCACATTAGCATTCCATTATATCAGGTTTTCTATCGTTTATAGGTTGGCCCCTTGGGTCAAATTCTTCTGGTCGAAATTCTGAAACGAATCGAATTAAAAGTAATTGAGAAGTTTAAAAATTTTAAACATTTTTTTAACTTACTCCGTTTCATAGCCAAACTCAATGATGCATCTCGTTTTACTGCTTTGAAGACATCTTCTGTCCACCAAACCAACATAGTTGTTGAGAGGCATATAATGAAGGTGATACAGCCACCAGTTATTAGACTGAAAATGCGTGTGAAATTCAGATTGGTCTCGGTGTACCCTTAAAATGGTTCGAAGAACGTATGCATTCCCAATGGAAACCAGAAAGGCGTTCCACAGCAACAAAAATAAATTAGCCTTGTTTGCGTGATGAGCTCACGACAAATTTGAGCATGTTGGATTCCACGAGTATGGCAGTGAAGGGTAGTAACGAAAAAGCAGCTTAGGGTTTTTAAAGGAAACTGCTTGGAGCTTCGTCAACATCCTGGCTAGTTGGACCGCATATAAATCCGGATTGAAGGTACAAATTCGAAAGAATCTTCAAGAACTTTCTGTGTTGCAGAAGCAAAGTACCTTAAAGCTCGGGCTTTTGTTAATACTTCTGTGTGCAAACATATTATATGCACAGAAGAAACCACGCATTATGTTCTTGCTCGTGGGTACATACATATTCAACAGTTGCTGAAAAAGTCGAGTACTCAGATTTCGAGTGAAACAAACAACTTTTTTTAAAAGGAAGTTTAGTTTTTTCTTCCTGGTTGTTGTTTGCCAACTTAATAAATCTTTTCCATATTTTTATGTTAGGTTTTTGGGTTGAAAACTAAACTGAAAAGTACCAATTCAAAATTCGATGGTTCACCTTTAATATTCCATTGATTTTATGCATGCTGCTTCAAATACTTAAATTACACGCTGTGATTGAAAAACAATAACTTGTGATTGGAATCCAACAGGACAGTAATGAAAAATATATTAAACAATAATTTAAAGCTTTAAGGATAAGATATGTGCATTCTTCTAAGCCAAAACCATCTTCCCGAATGTACTCGAAATCGAAAGTCTACGCTTGCATGCTACAAAATATTAAACTTCTTGTAAAAATATAATCTAAAAACATTTCATTGTTTGTTTTAAATTATCCTGAAATCCATCTTTATTCGCCAATACTAGTTTTATTTGAGTAGCTTTAGCTTAAAATGAGGAAATCATTCAAAACTTTTCCTTTCATTCATCTAAATGACGATTTACTTAACGTTTCTCCTTTTTGTGGTCAAAAATTATAAAAACCCGTAACCTTATAGATAACCTGGAAAAACTGTTTCGGACAGTATTCTCAGTGACTTTAACCGGTTTTTAAGAAAGAAAAGTGCTGAGTTTCATGGCTTATGGTCTCGCTTTGAAAATAAACAGAACGGGCCACGCAAAATAACCCTTTTGGCAAATATTGCATGTTTGGGGTATTTTTCTAAATCATGGAATTTACATATACCGCGATTTTTTACGCCTGAACGCACCCCCCCCTTCAACAAGATACTATAGGTTGGAATTAGAATCATTTTCTGCGTAAGATGTCGGTGATGCCACTGAAAAGGGCTATCCCGGCTTACAGGTTTCCTTGATAATCACAATTTTCATCATGATTTTCTCGGTCTAGGAGCGTTTTTCCTCCCGCGAAGGTACTTTTACCCGCAAGGACTTTCGCCCTCGATGAACGTTTCCCCCCAAGAAACTTTACCCCCCGAACCTTTTCCCTCCACTACCTCTTTCCCCCAAGTAATTACCCCAAGATACTCTTACCCCAAATGTTTTTTCTCTCTTCTGCATTTAAATGAATGATATGAATGAGACGCGGCATGTAAGTATGCTGTGAGTACACATGTACTTTGAACGTGTCCGGAAGCAACTTCTAAAGCAATCTACTGCTAAAATTAAACCATGTAATGACAAGAACTTCCAATGGCAGAAACTTCTAAATTGGAAACTAGTATAAACATCGAGTTTTCAAAATTTGTTTATCCTGGGCAATAGTAACAAGGTTCTCTTTTGTAACGAGTTATCTAGTAGCAATAATGTATGCAGTGTTTTCAAGCCAAAGTTCTCAGCATTACAGTCCAACAAACTACAACTTGTCACTTATGAACAAAATGTTGGTTCGAGAGAAGGGTTCAGTGCAATTAAATAAACCTAACAAAGTGCTTTTTGGCTTGTGCTACGTACTACAATTTTAGTAAAATTAGATCAGGGTTCGGTTTCTAAACCAAAAAAATTTTAGAAGCTGAAACAAGACCTTAGAGAGCTTTGTTGAATAATTTATGGATTTTTTTCCAAGAGTTAATTAATTTTCAAGATAAAAATTTTTGGGGGGAAAAAGAGTATGTTGGGGGTACTTACTTTGGGGGAAAGGGTAGTGGAGGGGCAAAAGGTTCGGGGGTTAAAGTTTCTTGGGGGGAACGTTCATCGGGGGGAAGGTCGCTTGGGGTAAAAGTACCTTCGGGGGGAAATGCCCTGCGGGGAAACGGCCGGTAACGGATTTTCTCATGTACGAAATAATTTATTCAAGTGCGACTCTAAAACATGTACTTTTATGAGATTAGTAAGGTACTAATATTTTTGGAAACAGTTGGCATATTTTACAGTACAAGCAATGGCTAGAAAACAATGTTCCACAAATTTTTGCTAAAACAATTCTATTAATATATTAGGTACTCTGTATGCTACACCTGGATTGTATTTTCATTGGAATCAGCGATATACTAAGCACAAAATGGTGTTGATTGCACCATATAGTGTCTCGTGGAAATTTCGATCCCGGTGGGCTGTCAAAATAAACTTTTGTAATAAAAAGTACAAATTTGCAGGTCTTCTTTCTCTTAACGCATGGTGAAATTCAGCCACACTAAAATAGAATACCAGCCAATATTTGCAGGTGTACAAAAAAACTGAGTATGTGACGTGAAAATCAAGTGTAAATATTGATATTTAAAATTAGGGGAGAAAATTGTAAAACATCCTGGATGGCCACGTATACCAGATTTTAATCGGCAGTCAACATACAGTGGCGGAAAGTAGGTGGGTGCTGGGGGCAAACTTGGACCCCGCATGCGGGGTCGGCGCAGGAGGGTCCTAGGGGCCATTGGGGTCTGGGTCGACAAGCTCTTACTTAATATTA
>LJIJ01004456.1:0-14797 GCA_001718145.1 Orchesella cincta
GAAGTTTGTTATCCATCCAGTTTAGATCAAGCTCTTTCTCTTACAATCGCCAACGCGTGTCAAATACACGAATAGCAAAGTCTCACTGAGTTTCATCGCCAACAAACATCTCCAGATATGGCTCCATTTACAAGCTGAGGAAGAGTTTTACTTCATTTTCAACTCATCGTTTGAAGACACCATCCATCTCCACTACTGTTATCCGCCGCCCACCTCAAGTTTTGTTATCCTACATCAATCTTCAGTACTGTTATCTGGCATCCGTCTTCAGTACTGTTCTCTGGCATCCGTCTTTAGTACTGTTCTCTGGAATCCGTCTTCAATACTGTTCTCTGGAATCCGTCTCCAGCTGTCCAGTCTCCGCTCTCCAGTTTGTCCGAGTCCATCCCGTGTCCTGTCCACGAACATTTGTAATTACAAAGTTAGTTTCAAAATAAACGAGACTAAAGAAAAATGTCTGCAAAGTTTCCACAACTCTCACTGACGCCCAGAGACGTCCATAAATTGCTCGAAGATGTCCCGTTTGGACTTATTGAGTTTGGGCGACGTGTCAACTCTCAGCTCGACGCGTTCAGTTTAGCGGTCCACACTGGTCTAATTAACATAACTGTTCCTCCAGTTTGCACCTGCGGAGCGCGCATGCATTTGGGACAACGCTCCTACAGAGCTGAAAATTCATACCAGGGGTTTGAGTGGCAGTGTAATCGGTCCTTTAACGGAAACCGTTGTCGGCATTCAGTTACTATTACCAGCGGATCGTTTTTTCATGACGTTCGATTGCCTTGGACAAATATTTGGGATCTCTGCCTTCATTGGTTCTTCAAGACCCCGGTAACAGTAGCGGGTGAGCAAGTTGGTTGTGGTAAGGATGCCGCACTCGATTGGTACTCCTTTTGTCGCCAAATTTGCTACGACGTTGTCGCAGAAATGAATATCTGCATTGGCGGCGATGGCCTTCATGTGGGATAGATGAGACCCACATTTTCAAGCGGAAGTATAACAGAGGACGACAGCTGGCTACCGAACATGTCTGGGTCTTTGGTGGCATTTGTCGCGAGTCAAAGGAAGCATTTCTCCAAGTAGTTCCAGACAGGTCGGGAAACACCTTGTGGCCCATTATTCAACAGAGGGTGATCCCGGAACAATAATTATGACTGATTCTGCACGAGTTTATGCTTCACTTCATCAAGCAAACAGAGGGGGTTATGAGCACTACAGTGTGAACCACAGGCGCAACTTCGTTGATCCCAATGACGCCAACGTTCATACCAACACGGTGGAGAGACAATGGGGCTTGCTTAAAGGAATGTTAACAGGTTGTATGAATGAGGAAAGGTTGGATGTCTACTTGGGAGAATACATATATCGCCGGCAATATTTTCAAGCATACAGTAACCTTGAAAGACGAACCACTGGGAAATTGTTTAAAATCTTCTTAAACCACGTCAAAGATATGTTTCCAGGTGTATAGAATAAAAGCCGAATAAATTATTCTGTTTTTTGTCACTTTTTCTTTAGTTTAGTATTGTAGTAATTGTAAAATGTAAATAAATACAACAGTCTAATCGAATAATCGATTAAATTATTTAAGCCATAATAAGAAGCACTCAAGTTTCTCATTTTGTGTTATGACAGTAGTGAGTCAGAATTCTTTAAATAGATCGAATTTTAAACGTCGTTATCATACTGATAGATATTAAAGACTAGATATTTAACTATTATTGACACTTTGCTTTTATGAAGAATTTGATAATATTCAAACGTTTTGAAAACGATAGATTGAAACAAATGTTATGAAATGAATTTGTATATTCTTAACACGCAAATATTTTATTTAGTACATGCACTTATATAATTAATAATTATAATTATAATTAATACAAATAATTATTGATTTTTGAATGATGGGACTAAAGCGGATGTTTCTTCTTAATGTGAGTGGCAACGTTATCTGGTCTGGTGAAAGCATTTGAACATCCTGGGACTGGACAAGGGAACGATTTTTGTGGCATATGACTTTGTTTGCAGCGATATTTTTTATGCTTTGTACTGTGCTTCTTTCTACAGGTGTCACATGTGTGATCTCCTGACTCTCTTTGCTTACGAGTTAAAACTCCTCTTGCAACCGCCTCGGCGTGACCTTGCGAACCAATTGCTGCAAATACTTCATGATCCTCATCACTGTCAGCAGTAGGATGCGTCGCTTCGCCCGGAGACTCGCGTGTGCCATACTCATTCATGGTGGCACTTATTTGTTGCTGACGTGTAGTAACACCTTCAGCTTCGATGTAAACTTCCCCGTTAATGCTGCCACTTTGTTCCTGAGAATTGTCATCACAGAATCTGTGATACTCACTTTCCATGGCTTCAGTTTGGTTGTATCTGCCGTGATTACTTTTCTCTAGATCATTTCCACCAAAGCCGAAATTTCCTCTTCCAACTCGCTGGTAAACTGGCAAGCTAAATTCACCTCCTCCAGTTCGCTGACCTCTTCGGAATTCGGAATCAGTCCGTTCCATTGGCTCACTTCTCAAAATCTCAAATTCGCTTCTTTCCACTCCTTCTCTTCTTAGGAACTCAGGGTAAGCCTGCCCCACTTCCGCGGTTCCCCGTAATCCGATATTAGTTCTTCTCATTCCTCTGAAGCCTGCTTGCCGTCCCACTTCCCAATGTCTCTGGAAGACCATATCTTCCTGTTGTACTGGGTAACTCCGCCGGAAGCCCAAATCACCACTTGTTACCCGTTCATTTTCAGAAAATCCAGTTCGTCCCAATTGTTCATATCTACCAAATGCATCAGGTCCCCCTTGCTTATTATACTGGAAGCCGAACTCTGTTCTTTCCCGTGGTCTAAATTCTTCTGTTTGTTCCACTTGGTGGTTTCCTTGGAAGCCCAAATCATCCCGATGTACTGGGTAGCTGCCACGATTATTGAACCGATCTCCTATAACACGCTCACTCTCACCAAAGGCACGCCTTCCCATACGCTTGTTTTCAGAAATACGGAAATCAGTCCTTCCCATGTGTTGATAATCGCTGAAGCTATCCAGTCTCGGCTGCTCATAACCTCGAAAGCTGTATTCATTCCGGTTCACTTGATCTCTTCTACGGAGCTCCGGATAAGCCCGTCCCAGTTGCTCATTTTCCCGGAGTCTGAATTCCCTCACGTTCGATCGTTCATCTCCACCAAAACCATGATTATCCCGTACCATTCGCCTGTTTCCTCGGAAGCCAAATTTAGCACTTCCAAATCGCTCATTTGCGCCGAGGAGTCTGTCGTCTTCCCTTTCTATTTGCTCAATTTCGTTCAAGCCAAATGCATTCCTTTCGACTCGTCCATTCCTGTGAAACTGAGATTCCATTCGCTGATGGCTTCGAAAGTTGGAATCTCTTTCCAGCGGCCCATTTTCTCCATTATCTACGCGTTCATCTTCAATGGCGTCAAATTCATTCCGCGTCACGGACTCGTCATCTAGATCCTCGTCAGGACCACTAGATTCATCACGACTTATTCCATTTTCGCGATACGTAGGTGGTTGCCCGTAAGATTCATCCATTGCAGCGATGCCATCGACATTTGTGGTAGACTCATCAGGGGTATGTTGGACGTGAGTGGACACATTTTCATCATCAAAAGTTTCAGCGAATCCGTCAACCCCATTACGACCGCTCATGACCATTCCAGGATGAGATTCAACGAACCTGACCTCTCCTTTAGGAGTCTGATGGGGGACTCCATTCCATATGCCTTTTACTAAAGTAGAAACTACACATCCTTTTACAATCTCGCTACATGGAGCGTTGCAACCAGGACAAATATATGACGGGGCACTAGGATACCCGTTTAGACATTGACTATGGATCCAGTGACTCACACATGAATTCGAGTTCAAACGAATGATGTTGCCTGTCAATTCTTTGTCACAAAGTGAACAGTTAAGCTGGTGAGAAGCCATTTATTGCTGTTGAATGTTATTCTGTGGTGCTGATTAAGTGGAAAAATCTGAAAACACAAACAAGGAATAAAACGTCAAAAATATTTAATGTTTCATGTTGATATACCAATTTAAATTATTCCATAGCTTACTGATAACGCGAAAGTTAAATTGGGTGAGAGTGAGTTCTGCAAGTGAACGATAGCGGCCAGGGAAGACTTTCTGTTTCCAAAATGGAAATTGAGCTCGGGAACGCAGCTTGAAACAAATCCTTTTCCAATTTTGTAACCCCAATACATGCACGATTCGATACCGGAGATAGATGCCGGTGAGGAGTCGCCCATCAGTGCTTCCAGTGAAGAATGCAGCTTGAAAAAGTACCCTGAGGACAAAGCAGGTGACAGTTAACACGTCCTTGTAATTTCACCTGGGACCGGATGTGGACAGGAGCAAGGGATGTGGCAGGCGGAGAACAAACTGGAAACTGATGCCAGAGAACAGTACTGGAGTGGATGGCGGCGACGATTTGTCTTTGGTGTCTTCAAACGATGAGTTGAAAATGAAGTAAAACTCTTCCTCAGCTTGTAAATGGAGCCATATCTGGAGATGTTTGTTGGCGATGAAACTCAGTGAGACTTTGCTATTCCGTGTTGTTGACACGTTGGCGGATTGGTAAGGAGAAAGGAGCTTGATCAATAAACTGATGATAACAAACGTTTATAAAGACCGGGAAGGTTCTACACTCGATGATCTCTGATTTCCTATAAATCCAAATCGGATGAGCAGAGAGATACCTCGATGAGATCACGTCCTTCTGTTGGGGCCAAAGGCGGAGAGGAGAAACCAAACTGAAATAGAATAAATGAAGTGTTATTCACAAATTGTAACTAATCCTCCTGATTGTTCCTCCACCCTCCTCCTCCCACTTGCATAATATGCCCCGCAAGCCGGATGGAGAGAAGTGGTGCATTGGAGGTTTGCAAGATATGAGGTATGAGGCTGAAAGTAAAGGTAAAAGCCGAAATATAGTATTAGCGATGCAAACCTTAGCTTTAATTAGGAACTACGTTATCTACTAAGGACCCGATTAATCAATGGTTATACCACAATCTCGTAGCCTCCTCAATTATCGATTACCTTCCTCAACTATCAATTCGCCTCCTCCGCTTCCCACTTCTTATGTCGTTTCCTCCAAACAGTTTTGTTGCGCGGTTTGTAATGTGAGACTTTGTTACAACATATAGAGGAATGTACCCAAATTACGTACGAATAACGTAAAAGATTAGTGACAGACAAAGTGATTATTATAAAGTGACTGCACCACTTAATAATATTGAGGCGAAAATTCAAACTCAGCTTCTGAAAAATAGTACACATACCTTGTTTTCACGTTCTGTTTTCGCAGTCACAAGCAAACATAATTTGTTGGTCCAAAACCGGATAAAATAATTTTGATTAATCTTGAAATGTTGAAGACAAGCCTGGCGTTCTATAGCCTTCAATTATTATTCTGGATACACGAAGTATGTGGGAATTCGCTCGTGGGGAAAGACAGCAATGTATATTATGTATTTACACGCGCAAGATGAGCTGACACAACTTCATTCTACTACGTGATTGTTGCTGTGTAGCGTATAAATATGACCGTGAAAGCAAATGATTTTTGAAATGAAACCGTGAAGGCGAACATTTTTGGACATAAAAAGCATCTAATTCGGTATTTTAAGATTTTACTTTGCATATATTATGATTGTTTCATAAACTTAACAGGTTTTACTGCATTTCCTGCAAAAAATGGTAGGTCACCGGTAGGTGACTGGTAGGTGACCGGTAGGTGACTGGTAGGTGACCAGTAAGTGACCAGGTAGGTGACCGGTAGGTGACCGGTCACCTACTGCCGCACATACTCGAGTCTGACCACAGTTATAAAAAGAAGGTAATAAATTCAATTAAAATTTTAACAATTTATTTACCCTTTTGTTTAGTTCCTTCTTTTCATAATAATTTGCTTTTATATTTTGTAATCTTTGTAAAATGGAGAAGCTTTGACAGTTTAATCAATGCAATGTGGAATAATTGCAGCCTATCCAGATCGTGATAAGCATAATGATGAATCCATGAGACTCATTCAGTTTGAGAGTTCATCATATGTATAGATTTAGCCTGCCTTGCAACAGAAACTGAAAAAATGACTATTTGTAAAATCGGAATCACAATCGCAATGATTTTATCTATATGATAAATGAATTTGTATCCATTTATGTATAGATGACTTTTTCGTACATCTCATTTGATAGTAACAACAGACGAAGACTTTCCGCACTTTCATTCTTTCTTATGATATCAACAAAAATTGCAAACTTGAATTTAAACGAGAAGGCAGAGCGCAATCCATTTTCGAGCAAGTAGGTCACCTCATGTGGAACTGGAGTTTATTTTCTCACGGCATAGTGAACACGCTCAGTAAAGTTGTTTTTACCTACTCACCTATATATGCTCACGGTAGCAAATTAGAAAACAAAAACTTGACTCCTGTTCTTTTCTTCTAGGATTATCCATTTGAGAATATTCTGTAATGAACAACAATATAAGTCACCTTTATGAATAGTTTGCATAGGACTTATGACCATTTAGTTCCTTCCTGCTACTGGCCCCGTAATTAAAAGTCTTCATCTGTTACGACCACACTGTCGAAGACATCTCCGTCAGGGAACAAAGAAATATTTTTTTATCACAATGATGAGTATGAAATAATGCAGGTAATTTAAGTCATAATGAATTGGAATCAAATATATTTAATTCTGAGAATATTACATAAAGTAGTATAAAATTTGATAAATCAAGTTCACCTTTTCACTTTAACTGTCAAAGATTAATAAGACCCTACGGGATTGTCATGATAATGAGTTAGCTCCACTTTCAGACAAATTCTCATCTGAAAATATCTATAGATCTTCAATTGTTGCAGAAAATGTGGAAGAAAACAACATAAATATTTCAGAATCGCGGAGTAATGATTGATTGCTTTGAAGTTAAAAATTAATAATAAACTTAAGTTAAGCACAACACTTCTCTGTATTAATTTGAGCAATAATTAAAATTCATTAGTGGAGCCCACTTTTGAGCTGAATGCTAAGGGTGTTGTAAAATTACATAAGCAAATGTATTTCTCGTGGTGTATATTTTCTGCAAAAAAACAGTAAGCTTTGCAAGCATCTCCGGACAAAAACAAGAGTTGTTTATGCGGATACATGCATGACTGATATTAGCTAGTAGACGATGAGATTTTGAGCCGGCAAGCTTTTAGAATCGAACTCATGCGTAGCGAAATTAATTTTTTATAAACAAGCTTGCTGATGTTGATTCTTTCATGTACTTTCTTGCATTATAAACCACACTTCAATATTACTCTGCAGTTTGATTCCCACCAGATGGTTTGGGTCAGAAACCCTACTCAATCATAAAAATCCATGCCACATTTGCTAATATTATACTTTGCAATGATGTTTTATGTGCTACACGTGCAAGATGACCAATGAACTTTTTGAAGATTGTGTGTATCTACTTGGTTGTCCACACCACAAAAGCGGGTTTTTGCAAACATTGGCAACAATGAAAAGCGTGTGTGAGCAACTGACTAGTGTAGCAGAGAGCTTTTATTGTTGGCAATGTGAGCCGAATACAGTAGCAAAACTTGCAAATTCTCAATCAGCAGACATTTATTGAGCATTTCCTGTTTTAATTCGGTTCAGTTCAGTCTTTTTGAAACATTCTACATCATAACCTTTGGCTGGTGATACAGGCACACGCGAAAAATCCATCGAAGAACAGGTGCCGTTAGCACGTGTCGCATTAATGAACTTTTGTCTTTCTTCCTGCTGTAGATGTGCATTCTTAACATGTTGCCATTGCATTTTTATTGGAGAGAGGTTGACTGAAAATTTGCCAACCTAACACCCAAGTACGCCGTGTTGATGATTACTTCGTCAAAATAAACAATTTATTATTTTAATGTTTTTTTCAGTTGAATAAAAGCGACTCAAATGAAATGGCTGAACATGTGATAGATTACTGTTCAGAACGCATTGAGTCACTCTGAACTCGTCTGCTGGACCTGCTGTCAAATGAAGTCAGGCATCAGTTTACACGTTTACATTTATATGTGTACGATTTATTTTGGTGTTCAGTATCCGTTGCATTTCATGAAAACAAAGGTAGGTGGGTTGAGAGGTACATACAGATGAACGTATACTCATTATAAAACTTTTCTCAGTTTGAGACCGTATATGATAAGAAAATATGCTATGCAATCAACTATCCTGTAGAATTTATTGTACGATTGAAAAAGCATTAACACTCTATTCCTATCGATCCGAAAAGTTTTTAAAAAAAATATTCTTTTGAATTCATTGTAAGTATAAGCTTTGTTATCATCATAAACCAATGCCCGACTGACCATCGTATTTTCTGCAAGATATTTATTGTTCCGGTATTGCTCAGAAGTTATAAATAACATTGTGAGCAGGCACTCCGCCTCCATTTCTTTGTACTTTCATGCTCGCAGATCCATGCAGGCTACTAGTCTTATTGGTTATCCCAACTTTGGTTTCAACAATTTCTGCGACCAGAGTCCATATTTAACGAAAATTACATGTACAACGATACATAGTATACCAGTGTTCAACACTTATGCTCGTCGTTAATAAAACAACTTTTTCTGATTGTGCTTCATGTACCCTGACAAATTACAACACTGGCTCTACTGAGTTTGCTCATGTTCCACTTGAGCTAATATCCAGCTTTTAGGGAAATTTTGAAAGACTTTTTGCTTCATTGTTTGCTTTTTTACTGTTTTCATACACTTATGTCGTATACGGCACAACTACCAAAAGAGCAATTCAGCTGCAGAATTTGAAAAGCAATCCAGTCCAACCAAACCAACCAAATAATATGAAGGTTCTACAATCTATCATTGCAAATTTTTACGTAAGAAGTTCATTGAATGCTGGAAACAGTTCCCCACGTGAGCCTGTATCAGCTGCACTCTACTTTGACCTTTTCTTTCACCCAGGATCATTGTTCACACAAAGCTTTTCAACGTAAGGAAGCAAGAATAGAATAAAATAAAAAAAACAAGTGAGGACTATTTTAATAGGTATTATGAGAGTTTTCATTTTACTATATATTTTCATATTTTCATATATATTTATGCAATAGGTAGAAGTTCATTGGTCATCCGACACGTGAAGCTCGTAATTACGGGTTCACATTTATAATAGCTTTAAAAGTTCCTAGTTCTAGCCTGCTGTGAATTCAACCATCGTTCCGGGAAAAGGTTAATATCGTGTAATAAAAATTTTAGGTTACTTTATGAGCATCATAAAATAAGTTATCCATTTCAAGTCTTCAGTTGTGATAAGCATGAAAATGTATTTGTTATTTTTAGATGCCTGGTACGATGGGAAAGTTTGCAAGAAAAGGCTGATTTTAGGAGGATGAAACAATCATATTTTTGTAATTACATAGAATACATTTTGGGTCTTCCATGAAAAAATCAACATAGTTTTTAGGTATACGGTGATACTGATGACTAGTTTTATGTAGAGTTTAAGCTTTATTTAATGTTGCATTTAAAGACATCAAAAGATTTATGGAACGGATAGAATTTCTTCTGAGTGAGTGTGATAGTAAAAAAGGAGACAATACCTTTCAATATATGTTAGAGAAACAGGTAACAAACTGACCATAACGCTTCTGCCGAAGAAACAACATTCACAGACACCATTATTTTCAGAATGAATAAAAAATGATATATGCTTGAATATTTGCAGAAAGAATGGCTTTATATGAATAAGCAAGAAGGTAAATATCCCCAGGTGTTGATAGCAAATGAGAGCATTGCAAAAGCAAGTATTCCTATGTACAATACATCGAGATGAGTGTAAGAATACAATTTTTCACGAAAGCTCTGCAACTCATTTATCAAGTTGCTGCTGAAAACTGGATTAGATAAGCATGAGTAAGATTCTGCACACCGACAACTGACCTGTTAACAATGCGAGCTTCCATGAGTCAAAATCAACAATGTACAGCTTGCCAACTATCATAGTAAGTAAAAGTCTGCATTGCTCCTGCAAAATTGCGTTGCCGGGTGCAAGGAATTCGCAACTACATAGCTTCTGTTGTTTCCTACTCAATATATAATGTGTTCACAACGAAGGAAGAATCCTTGCCATCCGAAACTAATAAGAAGTTGGATTGATCATATCGGTTTAGTTGGAGCGATGGCTACGGAAGAAATAAGCATTCAGTGGGCACATCGGAAAGACACATTCTAGTGGCACAACCTGAAAGCTACAACTCTTTGTCCAGTATCTGTATCAATTGGCATTTTCACCGTGATCTTTTTATTATTCGGTGTAAATGCCCTTTGGTGCAGTATTATGGATAGAAAAACATTCTAACTTTTGGCAACCAGAAGAAGTATTGGCATCAAGAAATCCAAGTCATTTGTAAAAGCGGTATAGAGTGTACCATGCATATCTGTTGAAGTTTTCATTTACCTAATTCTGTATCTATTTTTTAAAGAAACTTGTTCAAGTTTTTATTTAGACTGGATAATATCATGGTAGCAATATACGAGTAGCCTGACCTTTCATTCATCCACTATCCAACACCATTCATCATCATCATCATCATCTACTCTGCGTATCTGAACAGAAAGTTTCCTGTTCATCTGAACACAAATAAATTTATTATTTTGTTAATTTAAAAGCCAGTAGTATTCGTGTTTTATTGTTGTAATGATATTTTGACATGGAAACGTTTCCAAATTTTATTGTACTACCTAAATACGTAGAAAGAGATAGTATAAATGCTCTGATACTAAATGCACGTAGTTACATGAAATAGTTTTCCAAAGAATTTTACTTTCTCCCGCTAGATGCGTTCGCCAGAATAAGGGCTGCCTAACTCATCCTTAACTCAAGATAACCCTGAAATCCATCTTTCCTTGTTTCAGTTGTTCTCAATTTTGTGTGATGCCTAGGTGACACTCCATCAATATGGTCAGTGGAGTTATATTATCAAATAGAATGGATTTTTCACTGGAACAGTACAACTGCGCCACTGACGACTCCAGTAATCATTAGCTCGGTCAAAGCATTTCAATTCCTATGGAGAAGCCTTTCTACTATCTCTTTCTACGTATTTAGGTACTACGTTCGAAGGAGCCTCGCAATCCTGCATAACTTTTCTGTTAAAAGCCAGAATTCCTGTCAATTGGATGATCCCGTCCGGGTAATAATTTATTAATATTTAATTGAATGTTTTAAAAACTAAAATGACTAAAAGTAACCTTGAACAACACTAATCTGAAATTAAATTAATATTGTATTACGCACTAATTTTTAGGATACACGACATGGTACTGTTACTTATTGCTTCTGATAGACATAACTGTATGCATGTTTTCATAAAATGTTGCATGTCGTGATAGCAGGCATGTGTGGAGAAGATTTGTTACGAATTCGGTTACTTTACACAGTTAGTATTATATTTTTTACATGTTTGTTAGTTTTCTCCATGTGTTAAATCGAACCTGACCCGATGGGCTTGGATAATTGGAATTAAGCGACGGAAAGATTTCACAATATCATTAAAACATTTATATTACATGCAGTATAAAGCTTTTACCTCAAAAACTCCAGGGACAATATCTTACTCTACAACCCTGTTGACTTACTTTGTGTTCAAAAGATAATACACAAACAATATTTTTGAGATCGTCAAGTCCCCGTGATCGTGAGCTTCATTGTGAGTTTGCGTGCAAAAACACGATTCGCTACTTCTGAGAATGTACCGCTCATTACACGGCTGCTTTGTAATCCCAGCATCCCATGAATCAACAATGTGTATGATTGCATTAGAATTGCCGTAACGTATATAAAAGCACGAAGTAATACCCATTTGTTACATGAGTACTGCTCAAATACATACATATATTGTTGGTATTGAAATTTATGCTTAAAAATGTCATATTACAGGAGATGTTCGAGTAAAGGCTAACAAGTCTCTATCATTTTAAGAAGTGGAGTCTAATTTTACTACTCACACCCGAATTATAAATTAGTTCAGATGCAATGCTTTCAGAGTCAATATCATCGTGTCATGATTTCATCACTAATAAATTTGATCTAGATTTTGCAGCAAACCATGTACAACTGCACCTAACTAACCATGAAAAGCTGAATACGCTAGTAATTAAATTACATACATGGAAAATCTATGAAGACAAAATTGTATCAAAATGCTACAGTCCTTGTTCATTCATATGCGTACATATGTGTTTTTACCAAGAATTCAGTTTTCTCTCAAAATATTATTTTCACCAATATGATTTGTCCTTCGTTTTCTCACGCTAAATGTAATGTTGTCGACTCCTTGTTCTCGTCGTTTCTTTAATTATTGATTAGTTTATGAAGTCAATTGGCTTAAATAATTGTTCAGCATTGTAATTCAGTAATCCTAATTTGTGTATTTGATTCTCATTCTTTCATTCATATACATGGCGAAGTACATGGCGTATCGGAAATATAGGCTAAAAATGTGTAATAACAGATACGATTTGCAAAATTCTGATCAAGAAACATTGTAAAGATGGTTGACGGACGCAGATCAAGTTGCAGCTTTCACTTTGGTTGCCATTATTGTAAATGTTATTGCATATCTACACATTTTTTGAATAAAGAAAAACAAAGGGTACACCATAACTTATTTACATTTTTCAAATCATGACATATATATAAGCCATATTGTGAGATAATTTTATTATTATGTACTATTGAAACCTTCAAATTTGTAAAATTTTCATTAATTGTAATTATAAGTATTTGGAACTTCGCTTCCAAAAACAGTATCAAATATACTTTCTCATATTTAGAACACTTTAATCGTTATTTTATTCAATTACATACGAGCTACGCATTGCTACGGTAGACTTGATTCAGATTCCTTTGTCTTCATGCAAACGGAAACACTGAAACATTTCGTATTAATTTGAGACACAAATATTCAATACAATAAAACAAAACAAAGATTTTGAGATTACTAATCTTTCTACATTTTAGTCCGCACAAAATATCTAAAGACAGATTGAATTATGTGTAATGAGAGTAAAATTACACTAGCAACGCATGCAGCTTCTAGTTTGTTGCAGAAAATACCATTTGTTTTCGTGAAACCGGGAGTCTTCACCAGGACTCGGGTACCAAATACAATATAGTCAGTTATTATGTGATCGGCAATTGGGAACGACCTTGATACTCACACGTTTACATTCAGTAGGTCAGCTGAAGTAGAACTGAACAAATCTTGTTCATTAGCAGCAAACTTGTTTTCGCAACCAATAATACAATTATAATGTTGATTCAACATTGTTGAATGTTGAATGTCAATTGAAGTCTTGAAGTTTGTGGCCAAAATAATAATGTTTAATTATATAGATAACGTTTTAACTATAAGAACGCAAAAAAAATTACATACTGCTATTAGAAATTTAATATACTATATTTAAATTACATTATTTCCGATTTTTTTTTGTAATATTGAATATTATGATGCCGTATTATATAATCCCAACAATTTACAACTACTAATTATTATAATTCTCGGATTAATTTAATAAATATAATATTCTTGTACCTGAATTATCATATAATTAGGATATGTATTTCCATTATTGTCAATTTAATATAAAGTTATATATTAAATTGACATTAACATAGTTATACCATATTACATATTACTGTAATTGTTGATTTATAATAAAATATTAAATACCATAGAACTACCATATATTTGTGTGTGTAATAGTGATAGTGTTATATCAGCCTTCAAACGGAATGTGTCCAAAAGTATCTGTAGGTTTGTGAGGATGTATCTAATGTCAAAAATATTGAGAGACAATATTGGGAGAAAAAAAACATTATTTTTGAGTTATGATAGGATCAGTCACTTTAACTTGAACTAACATGAAACTTAGCCTTTTGAAGATGAGCACAAACGTTCAGTGTTAAAAACATACAGAATTCAATTATTTCTTCAGAGAGACGGTTTCCGCTCAGCTATTTTGTGGTTCGGATCCTGGTTGTTTTCTATAGTTGAACTCTCTGCAATAAATTTTACCATTAAAATGAATTCATGCCAAATTAATTAATAATATGTTTTAAACATAGCGATTATGACCCCCATTTTCCCAATACGTGTCGGGTTTCTGTTACCAATTTTTCTTCTGGTTACCAAAAAGCCTTTTCATCCACTTCTAATTGCACCGAAGTACATTTACACCCATTAAAAATATCAAAGTAGCACACTTTTCGTACAGATAGCTGTAGTTTTTTAAACTGGCCAAAGAGAGACTGGTACCCTATTTTTGAAGTACCAATCAATGCTATTTCTGATACAGCTAACACTGAACTAACTCGTAATCGACTCCGGCCACTTTCAACTTCTGACATTCTGTGCATTGCATGAAATACATTAGTTGCGAAATACCTTGAACCGAATGCCATAAGTATTACAACTATGTATATACATACGCTTTCAAAATTATTTGCATGGTGGCTGTTTCACTGTAAAAAACCAGCAAGGATTTATCAACGCAAGCTGTTTATGGATATGCATTGTTTATGACAGGCAGACGCTGGGATTATGTGCAAAAGCCAAATCCAGTTTTGTTGGAGCAAGCTGATAAATGAGTTGTAGTTTGATGCCTACTTTTCCACGCTTTTTCCCTGCATTAGAGATGTTCTTACACACACGTATACACTCTTGTATTGCTGTAAAGGTTTCTGATTCCCCAC
>LJIJ01004457.1:0-14791 GCA_001718145.1 Orchesella cincta
CCAATTGCCGTACATGAGTAAAATCTTGGAATCATTTTAGTTATGAATTTTAATGACATACTAACCGGACATTATGTTATCGTAAAATATTATACACAAAGACAATGGCGATGCTGCTAAACATGTTTTTAAATTTGCATTTGAATAAACTTATTCATTATCAAGGTCCTCGCTTAAATCCGACTAAAGCACATTTGTAAGACATTTAAAATTAATATTTACGTACGGTTTTTGAGCACGGAAAAACAAAAAATCTTCATCAGTCTCGATTAATCCAGATTATTTTCATGTTCATGTTTATCGTAGACTTGGTACTTTCCAGCTTCTTAAGTATAACAAATAAGTATATAAAACTTGACCAATGTTGCTACCTAATCGAACTATCCTCACAATGTATCGTTTTATAGTATTTGTTTTGAATATTTGAGTAAGTAGGAACTGAAAACGTTGAATGTTTTTTTATCACATTATTTAATTAAGTCGTGCAACACTTTAGGAAAATCCATTTTCAGGAAATGTTGCCATCAGCTTTTTCGATGTTCTTACAGTATTGTGAAAGAATTTGCAGTTTTTATATAATTGCTTGCCACTAAATAAAAATAAAAGGGAACAGCGGTTCCGTACTGCCCAGTGAGTCCTCCAGCCTAAACTGCCTTAAAAGTTAAAAATAAATTGAGATTTAATAGTGTTGGCGTGACCACTGGGCGCGTCGCATCAATTTTACATGCATTATTTTTGGCAGCTTTGAACGCATATTGAACGCTTAGTAAGAGTAAGCGTTGCTTAGGCAACAATGTGTCATTGCATTTTATACAATGTTGGCGATCAGTTTACATCGGAAGTTTGACCTTTTCATCATGAGCAGTGATACATGAAGATTTGTCACTGCAGTGCGTAAAATCCATTTTCTTCTCTGGACAACTTCTTCTCTTGTGATCAAATCAAAACCACCTCCACCTTTCTCACTCTCAACCAACTCAACCAAAGGATTGAAGGTACATAACATTACATATTCCTTGGGTATAATAAAATCTTAATATTCTTTTTTTAGTATATGGCCCACTTTTGTGTATTTTGTTAGATGTTTCGTAGCTGTGTTTCTGGTCCATACACAACCGACAAGTGGAACAGGGTGAGGATGGTCATAGGAGTAGTAGTAGCAGTTTTATGTGTAATTGGAATAGGGTTCACGGTGCACTACTTTACCAAGTCATCGGTGGAGGAGGAGGCGTTGGATGGAAACCGGCTGTGCTTTACTTGTGCTTCCTGTGTTGGGATGAACTGTTCTTCTCTGGGTCTACCCATTGATGCTGCATGCAAAAGCGCTCCAATATACATGACTACATGTTTGAAAGGTATGTCTTAAAGAGTTTTCAGGTGTACTAATAATTGCAGGTTTGTGTATTAAAAAACACAATCAGATGAGTCATGTTATCGTGAGGCGAGAGTTAAAGGGATAGCGTATTTCTTGAGGAAGTGCTCAAAATGTGAGGACGAGAAGAAGCATGGTTGCAGATCCAGCATTTACAAGAGAGTGAATACGACGTACTGCTACTGTAACACTGATCGGTGTTTGGCGTAGGCTTGTCTTGTTTTTTTGTTCTGTTTTGGTTTACGTTTCTTTTAAAACCTTGTTGGTTTATTTAATTTATTGGTGTTTTAATAAAATTTAATGTTGTTGTAAAAACTATCCTTTTGGTGATTTCTTATTGTGATTTCTTTACAATCAATATTATTGGAAATCTTATTTTAAGTACACTACTCCGCAATACGGTTCAAAGGAAGCAAAATGAGTAACTTTTTAACACTAACTACACTCTACGTGTTGCTTGTTGTTTTCTCACATGGAAAATTGGCTGAAGGTATGCGTATTAATAAAACTCAATATTATTACCGACTGTTAAAATCATATAATTTAAAAAGAATTGGAACATATCACGAAACAGACTTGTACAACATAATAATTATATATTTTTAAAATCTAAGATCCGATTCATGTCCAAATCGAAAGACATCACTGCAACATTACACCATCATCTTCATCTAATGAAAACTTTATCACAGAGACTTGGCATGAAGCTGTTGATGGGATTAAAGCCTTACTGGCTCCTGTAATTGAGGAGGGGAAGGAAATTGGTGGCTATATAGCAGAAGTGGAAGAAAACTGGATGGAAAAATTGAACAAATTCTTCCACAGTTTCCAGTACGTGTTAATATAAAAAAATATCTCATGAATTAGAATATTACAATGACTAAATTAAATGTTTACTTTTGATCGTGTTTTGTTTTTGTAGGTGGCTTTTCTGGATTGTCGCATTCGCAATAATTGTGAAAATATTAGTATGCATACTATGCTGCGAATGCAAACGAAAGAAGTCATGGGGGTGAGTTCTATTTCACAATATAAACTAAATCCTTCTCAAACTAATTTTTTGTCGTACCAAATAAATTATCAATGAATATTTGTTGTATGTTTTTGCAGAAAAATCAAAACGGAAGTTCGCAAAACCATATCTGATGGAAATGCATAGGAGAGAGGAATTAAATGCTGAAAAACCCAACTTTTTATGAACCGAAATATTTTATTTATTGTAGTGATTAAATCTTTTGAATTAAAACTTGGTGATGGTAGATTTTCACATGTAAGTTCTATTAAAGTAAGAAAGTGGTCAAACTAACTATGAAATCTTGATATCAATACTTTATATTTACCAAACATTTTTATTCAAGTTTTATAATAAAATGTAACCTATAATATATTACATCTCGAAATATGAAAAGAAGAAAATGTAATCTTAGAACCACTTATTTTTATATCTAAATGATTGTTTAAAAATTGCTGCGCGCCCCAGTGAGTCACTCCAAGCTAAAATCATCAATTTATTTTTAACTTTTAAGGGCAGTTTAGGCTGGAGGACTCACTGGGCAGTACGGAACCGTGTTCCCTTTTATTTTATTTTAGACTTTTGAAAACTACATTTCATTATCCGCGAGAACAAATGCACATACATGTCCAAAGTGTACACCTGGGACAAAAAGGATATTCTAATATCCAATTTAAGATTTCGTTTAACTCTTCCTCATCTTTGATGCCACAAATCTTAGTTAGTTTTGTTAAATATAAATGACGCAACGGAAGTTCATCGCAGGGACCTTTACCTTTAGCATTAACTAAAAACTTTCGTTCGTCCATTTCCGTTACAAATACTCCTTCTATAGATGTAATACGACTCAAACAGACATAAAGCTGACCGGGCTTAAAAACTTTGCATCCTAAATACACAGTAGCTTGGTTCATAGTCATGCCTTGCGATTTATGAATTGTTATTGCATATGAAAGTACCAAAGGAACTTGACGCCTGTATAGCATTGCATTTCTATTTCCCTTGTATTCAAAATCACGGGGGGAGATTTCAACGCAATTCTGAAAACCTTCATGATGATACAAGTGTTGTTCAAGAACAGGTTGATCAAATTCTACAATAACTGACTGTGGAAGATCGCCTGCTTCTCTTTGATCTGATCTCAAGGCAGTCCATATGAACCCTCTTACTGTTCCAATGCTTCCATTGCACAAACCACCCAAAACATCAATATTCCATTTTAACATCACCTTTGCATTTACACATAACGCAAGCTTACGTGCAATACCTGCACACTTCCTGTCATCTTTTGGGATGAAATCATTTTCGGCTCGCCTTCCATATTTAAGTCCCGACGCATGGGAATCCACTGCCTCCATTACGTAAACCCGACAACCCTTTAATCTCATTTCCTCCATTTTCTTTTCATTGTATTCATCAACTTGTTTCACTCTAGGATATAAATGCACTGTTTGCTCGGACAAAGGAAGAAGTTGCTTATAGTTATAATTCATAGGCTCCAAAATCCGTGGCTGAAGAACCTGTAAGTCGGTTTTTGTTAAAGTTCCAACTCGCAGCTTCATTAATAAATCATAGAAAGCATCCCTGTTTTGTTGCCTCATAACTGCTGTGAGTTCACAAAACTGAAATTGTTCCCAAAGATGCTCTTCGTGGTTCCAGCACGCTGGTCTATCAAAACACCAATTACCACGAATTGGAGGTAATTGTAATACGTCTCCAAGCAGTAAAACATTCATCCCTCCGAACATTTCATTGTTCCCAAAAATTTGACACAGTCTCTTGTGTATCATACGTAATGTTTGATATGATATCATTGAAACTTCATCCAGAATTATCCATTTTAAATCTCTAAATAGAAGTTTTCTTTCTTGCAATTTTAATCCCCCCAGATCCATAAAAGCAGCAATTCCGGTTTTTTTTCCACTCCCAATGAAAACGCTTTGTGTAATCTAACTGCATTTATATTCCTTGCGGCAACACCGGTGGGGGCTGCCTTAATCAGAGCTCTTTCTTTTGCTGGAGACAATGACTGAATGAGCATCGTAAGAGCAGTTATTAAAAAACTTTTTCCCGTTCCTCCACAACCCTGAACAAACTGTAGTAATTGTGGGGCGTTCGGGTTCATTACGTTGTGAAGTACTTTATCAAATATATTTCTCTGCTCCGTTATTAAACGATCTCTTCTTTCAATCAAACCTATGTCAGCCAGGCCGTTCGGTGGAGCTATGGGAATGAATATTTCATTTTCATTGACTTCCAATGCATCTTCTTCAAAAAACATGTTATGCTGGTCTCTTTCGCCATTATGTTCATTGTTTTCTTCAATTATCTCAGCTTCAATCATTACCATTGCATTAGCCAATTCCTCTGCCAGTTCTGGTTTAATAATGGGATCATCTAATGAGGTTCTGAACCGGGGCCGCAAACGTTCAAATGCGTGTTGTATGGAATTAGCTCCTTGCATAATATCAGATTCTTGCTCGAAAGGATAGTACAAAAGCATCATGGAATACAGGTATTTTTCTTTCTGTTCAGTCGGCTTGAAGAAAGGATGTTTCACAACTGCATGTCTAGGTCGCCTGAAAATCTGTCCCTTGCGACTTTTAAGATTAATAAATTTTGTTGTTGGTTTTTCTTGCTCATCGTAGTCGCAGTCTTCAGCTTCATCATCAGAGCCTTCAATTACATCTTTGTCAACTTGCTTTCGGGCTTCATTTCGTTTTGGTGCATAATGCGCTGCAAATTCTAGCAAACATAACTGCTTCAAAGTGTTTGGTCTGTAGGAGTATCTATCAATTATATTCATTCCAAATAATGGAGTTTCATTTTCTGACAGCGTTTCTTTTCTTACTAAGCGGATCCTTTCATTAGGCATAAAAGTAGGAAGAAAAATGCATATACGGCTGCTCCTTCTTAAACAAACATGAGTCATGCGCATTCCTGCTTCTGATGCTGTGATTTCTCTGTGATGCATTATGATACTCGCAATCTTTTTAGCTTTAGCGTAGTACGAAAGTTGAGTATTCTCTTGGATTAATTTAATTGAATCTCTGACCTCCTTGCGTATTTCAGTTGGCTCAGCTTTGCTTATGTATTTTCCAATATAAAATGCAATTGATCTTGCGCCAGTGATGGCTTGAATGTCTATATTACATCTTATTAAATTAAGAAGTTTTGGGTGGTAGTTATTAATGAAGACTTCTTCCTCTGTTCGTTTTAATTCCACAAATCTTCCTTTATTTTTTTGAATTTCCTCTTCATCCAAAATTCTAGTGGTTTCACTTGGAGTTCTCGGAAATGCAAAACGGCAACGGAGCTGGGAGTTTTTGAAGCAGGTTGCAGAATGTCTATGAGTTTGATATCTTCTTACAATCTCAGCAAACGGAACATTTAGAGAGCAACTAATATTTGCCTCAAGAAATGCTATACCTTCTGGTGTATTCCATTCTGGTGCGTCAGCAAGCCATATAATCATGTGCACATGAGGTGATCCACGTCCTTGAAACTCTACGCGATATGTGTAGTCTACCAGCTTTCTTCCAAATAGGTACATATCTTGTTTTTGTAGAAGGTTCATTATTATGTTCATTTTATGTGCAAAATGTCTACTTGAGGCAACTGGATTTTGGTTCAAAAGATTTTTTCTTTCTTCAAATGGAATATCCATGTATTCTTGAGGAAGTTCAGCATCTGCGCCGTATTCGGATTTCCATAGTGCTGTCAAAACATCTCTTGAATTAAGATCATATGATATAGTCAGGAAGAAGTTGGGTCACCATGCATTTTGTTCAATCATAGCTAGAAACGTCACCAGTGTATTTTTCCAGTATGAGGGGGTGCCCCTTAAACCGGATGCAAGATGCTCATTGACAATTCCCATTTCCTTCGCCGTTTTCATTTTGTTGCCTTCTCATTGTTTCCACCACACTGCAATTTTCTGGTTCAGCATATGCAGTTTCGTACGATAAAAGTGCATGAAAACAAATATTCATTTGTGTGAAAAATCTTATTTCCCCCCATAATTCTCTGCTGAAAATAGTCTAGGGGTGTGATGGGAATCCGACGTTTTTCAGAATATCCATTTCTTCCGTATGGAAACATTTTTATGAATGCCAATTCTTCTAGTCGTTTTCCTTCCCGGGTACACAAGTGACCGTTCCTATTTAAGAGAGCATTTTAGCATCGTACGCATTTCATTTCTTCTGCATTGTTCCTTGAATTTATCCAAATCCGGGGGGGAATATTCGTCACTCGAATTACAGAATCCAACATTATATGATTACTTGTAGCTTCTTGAATAAAGTTTGCGTCACTGCGTGAGTAGTCGATGAGCTTGCTGGGCATTTGTTGTGTGTATTATTTATTATTATCATGCAAAGATGGAAACGATGTTGTTATCTTCATTTTTGTTGTTGTTCATCCATATCAGTACACCGGATGGGTCGAATTTCATACTGAAATTTGAGAGGTGATGCTGCAGATTGCTGTAGGATCAAAATTATATCCCGGTGGCAATTGCGATGTAATATTTGAGACATCAAACGTGCTGCTGAATTTCTCTCATATTTTAATAAACATGCTCTTCCTCTAGCGTTTGAAGCTTTGCCTCCTTTCATCCCCCGAGCGTGAGAGTCAAAAAGATACACGTGCGCATCCGTTTTTATGATGGCCATACAATAATCTCCAATTGTAATAATTGCAGCACTATAATCGGAGTTGAGAAGTTCTTCCAATGACTCATTCAATCTACGTAAGTGTAACCCGGGTACTTTATTTAGAACTCCTCTATATTCATGCGGTAAGTGCTCAACCCCTAACATTTCTTGCATCGAAGCATAAAATTTCTCCGCCATTTGATCTGAACTGAGGAAATTCATTTTCTAAAGCTATTTGACCTATAATATGAGTTGCCACGGTGCAACACACTGTTAAGTACGTGTGTTGTCCACGTAATAGGTGTAAGAAAGCGTATGCCTATGCAAACAGCACTCATTCCACAACATTGAGAACCACCAAAAGGGAACTCAGTGGGTTGCTTGGTGGTATCCAGCTTGAAGTATTGCAAAATCCCTATACTGAACAAATCCTATCCTTGTAGCTCGTGAGTTCTGTAAAATTTCAACTTCGTCTGGATTTTGGTTTCTAGAGTGTACCTCATGAGCTTGCAAATCTTGGTCGGGTAAATGTCGAACCTGAATGTTAGGTACCAAGGGTTATTCATTTTAAGCCAGCTAAGAGCTTCATAAACTATGCGAGCTCTAACCTCAAATGTTGTGCTTTTGTTTGCTGTGTCTGTCACGATTATAATATCTGCAGTGTCAGAGTTATGCGGCAGGATTTCTGCAATTTCATCAACCTTTTGGGGGAAATGTATACAAGTTCCCTTCAGAGCTAACTGACCTCGTCCCTTGCATCTCTTGTACATTTTCATAAATAGCTTAACCTGGCTCAGTAGTCGTGCTTCAATTTGCAGTTAATAAAGATATGCAAATGGGCTATCTGGGTACCTCCATATTATTAAAATATGCCATAGGAGGAATGAAATATTTTTTCATTTTGTTTTTGCATCTGTCACATACCCTGATTGAGTCACCGCTGTTGAAATCCATGCAGCTGAATTTTCGGAATTCGCTACCATTGTTTCAGTGGAAGGTGTATGGTTTGATGCATGAGGATTTGTCGTACATCAAGCGTTTGCATATTCTGCACGGAGCAGTTGGAAATACAAACAAGCGGCGCAGGTATTCTGCTTCAATTGCCAGATATTCTATATCCTGTAGGAATGATGGTGGCGTGTTTGGTGGTATTCGTTGTTGTCATCATCGCCGTCATCATCAGGAGGTGGAGGACGTGGTAAAATGTCCCCGTTTAGGTTTTCTGGCTGAGAGGGGATGACCGGATTTGAAATTTGGGTGTTCAATGCAGGTGCAGTATTCCTTTCGGTGGTGGTATTGATTGTATCCAAACGTCTTCTACTTTTAGAACGAAGGCACATGCGTTTAAATGACTGACTGAGTCTTCCAAACATTGTTTCCCGTTCATTTTCCTTCGTGAATCAAAGTTTATATTATGGTATTATTATCTACATATTTAGTACAACAGTATAGCCATGAATGTTTGAGTAATACCTTTTCCGTAGTTCGCTTTTTTTCCCTGGAATTGGTTCGGTTTCTGGCAATGCTTATTACAGCGGCAGCTATCAATTGAGTATGAATCTAATTTTAAATTAAAAAATACTTAGTTATATTATTAAATTATGACAAGTATAAGCGTGAAAATTTCAAAGTGATGATTAAATATTTTTTACGTTTTCTGAGCTTGGCCGACCCCTTGCCACGCACTCAGCATCATATGAATTCGAAGATTCCTAAATTATAGCAAATGGATCATTATTGAGCATTCAAATTCGCTTTTCAAAGTCATTTGCAAAAAATTAAAGATTTATTACTGTTGATCTTCTGTAGTTTTTGTCTCTACGATCCTTTGGAATTTTGTTGGATACATTTGTAATACTTTCTGTATCATTCGCAGCGTTTTGAAGTAAAGTCTGTTTCAAATGCATACGAAATATTTTACCTTTTTCATGGAATGATAATGATGAAACTGAGTGCTATAATAATACTTGTAAAGAAGGAATATTATACTTGCCTTAATTTTTTCATTCCACAATGAAAATAGGTATTTTCTTTCATTAATGGTACTTTTTGATCGTCTTGCTAACACTGATGCAACTTTCCCGAATATGGACGATTCCCTTTGATAATTAAAATTTGATTTTGAATTGTATTTTGCTTTGAACTCCGACAGAATTTCATCAAATGTAAAGCTTGATAATGTTTCCGGGCACTCCATATTAACGTAAGTAATTTATTGAAGTTGAAATGAAAAACGTTTGATGCAATTCTGAACCATAGCTTTTGGGTTTTTCTATTCAACTGATAGAAAACGTCTGGCATAATGCGCTGCATAAACTGTCATAATATGTGACTCCAGATATTATGACAGTTTATGCAGCGCATTATGATATGATGCCATTGTTTAATTTGTACAATGAACGCTGTTATTATGATTCATTTCATTTTCTCCGTACTCACTTACCAAACGCATTGAGTGCACGGCGAGTTTTGGTATGCATTGTTTTATATGAAGCAGTGGCTAGAAATACGTATGTAAAAGTTTTATTAAGTTGAGAAGCAACTTCTTAAATTTATCTATCTGGGGAAAATGTAAACTTGTATACGCGCAACATGTTTACGCGAAACATTTACGTTTACGCTCATACTCAAAGCCAAGCAGTGGCTGAGTGAATGGCTGCACACCAAGCACTTGCATTCTTTACGCAATTCTCATTCACATACCCAAAGCCAAGCATTGCTCTTACGCATATTTTTTCCTAAGCTGCATGCACAAGCTACAAGCAGTTGAGCAGCCATACTCAATTGATACACTTTACCGACTGCGTTTACTGTTTTTCTCTAACACAACATTGATATTTATTTTTCGCGCAGTTAACAACAAAAATATCAAGTCGTATATTTAATTTCAGAAACTACCAGATAGTCAAGTAATTAGTTGCTTCTCAACTTGAGTACTCGGAGTACTATTCGGTTTATTCATATTCAATTTAATTAGTAATCTTTCTCAGTGCATACTAGGCATAGTGCCGTTTCATCAATACATGGGTAGCAGTTATAAATTGGCACAAAAAATGACAATCAGTGCCCGAAGTGCCATACTTTTAATTCTAAAACTGAAAGGCATAAAGATTAATAATCCAATGCGAAGTAGCTCTACTGCATACCCCTAATCCTAAATCCATAATCAATCAGTGTTGAAAACCAAAGTAAGATCACAAATCAGATAGCAAAAATCCCGTCAGTTGTTGCTAAGTATAAATGATACCTCATTTGTGCATGTAGGTACGTAGTAATGGTAATTGTCCTGGTGTGACACATCAGAACTGGTCATTTAACGCTAGTTCAGAATAAGTAGTAATTTCATCGGATAGCTAATGTCATATTTTGAAAACTACCAAACAGATTTCACTTTTGAAACCAGATTTGAGATCCTTACAGTTTGATCTTTATGTTTGATTCTATGTGTTTTTTTCGTACAACAAAGTCTAGTAGCATTTTCTGTGGATTTCATTTTCCCATGTATTCTTTATGCCCGGCATTATAATAACTGTAGTATCGAAACTACTGGTCGGATTAAAAATATCAAGTTGGACCACGCATCCTGAAAGTACGCCTCGCAAATCACCCTTTAGAAACTTTTTCGTAAAATGAAGTCTAAGGGTCGAAAGTGCTCGGGGTATCCAAAGTGCCATATGGCGTTTGCATATCCTACGTTCGTAGGATGCATGTACATTTGGATGTATGTTGTTAGGGACATACATACAAAATGTACATTTGCTATCCTTTAACTCACTGGCAAAAATGATTTTTATTAATCTGGTGATATGCAGCCAAAACGTTCTTCCATGTGGCGTAGAATTACCATAAAACAGACGATTTCGATAATAAAAAATGAGTTTCACTGAACTAAATACCCTAACATCAAAATTTCGTAAAGCTTTAATCTCAATACACCTGAAGACTTTTTCTTGTAATGTGGAATCAGAGCACCAAAGTTTTTTATCGGTCTTTCCTGGTACGATGCATCATGAGATGATAGCAAAGGCTGCCCAAAAACATGGAAACGAGAAGAGCTCTAGTCACCCCATACCATATTTCATGTTTGTAAATGCAAATAATAAATTCGGATATAGAAAGCAAGTTTGCTACCAGAGTTAGAGACAACGATACCCTGAAAACGGTTATTTTGCACCCACACGGTTCAAATTCAGCTATGCGCACCATTTTCCAAGAAGCCGGGTCCCAACGGATAGACGAACAACGGTAGAAGCTGGCAAAGTTGAGTTGGGAAATTAGAATTTTTAAACTTAGGCTTGAAATCATTCTTAAAATTTATTGTTTCTGAACGAGTTTTTATTTGTCCTCCTGGCTAGAAGTCAAATTGAGAATGGGAAAAGTTACTACTTTTTTACTTCACGAAATCCATTAATCATTTCTTTGTGCACAAAAGCATGGCTTTAATAAGCATGGTATGCTAATATTATTCCCGAAAATTAAGCTTTATTTGGTAGTTCATTAATTCGTGTTTGAAATAAGATTTTAAGCCCTAAAGCAGCAGCGATAAGCTTTCACGAGAAATTATTGCCAATTTGATAATGTCAATATAATTTTCTGTTGACAAAGCGTGGCGGGTGTGAGCAGAGTAGACGTTTCCAGAGGTGGTACTTTTGAGTTGTCGCAACGGCATGGTACTGGTGTATTAAACGATTAAACCACTTATTTTGTAGTTGTATCTTGTCTATATGTTGTGACCTTCGTGTCTTTGAATGGTGCTAAAACTCCTCCATCAGCAACATGCATCCCAGTCTGAGAGACGCTTTACCGGTTTAAAAATTTCCCAAACAAAATCAACATACCAGAGATGGCCTTTGCCTACGTATTTAAATTCATGGTTTTAGAGTCATTGCGTAATTTCAGCAGTGAATACTTACGTTAATTTAAATATATACTTGTAGTTAGACAAATAAGACAAGATACAACTACAAAATAAGTGGTTTAATACACCAGTGACATGCCGTTGCGACAACACAATAGTGCCACCTCTGGAAAAGTCGACTCTGCTCACACCGCCCACGCTTTGTCAACAGAAAATTATATTGACATTATTAAATTGGCAATTATTTCTGGTAAAAGCTTATCGCTGCTGCTTTATGGCTTCAAATCTTATTTCAAACACGAATTAATTAACTATCAAACATAAATTAATCAAGATGGAAGTATCTTCCTGTTTGACCCTTTGTTTAATAACTTTGAATTGGCATCTAGTTTTTCAAGGTTATCGCTTACAGACTTGCTTGGCTCCCAAAATTCTGTAAGGGAAATAATTTTTTGAGACTGACAGAAGTGAAAGCTTAATTTTTGGGAATGATATTAGCATTCCATGTTTATTAAAGCCATGCTTTTGTGCACAAGGAAATGACTAAAGGATTTTGTGAAGTAAAAAGTAGTAACTTTGCCCATTTTCAATTTGACTTTCACCCCAGGAGGACAAATAAAAACTGTGAAATTTTAAGAATGATTTCAAGCATTAGTTTGAAGATTTTAATTTTCCAACTCAACTTTGCCAGCTTCTACCGTTGTTCGTCTATCCGTTGGGACCCGGTTCTTGGAAAATGGTGCGCATAGCTGAATTTGAACCGTGTGGGTGCAAAATAACCGTTTTCAGGCTATCGTTGGCTCTAACTCTGTAGCAAACTTGCTTTCTATATCCGAATTTATTATTTGCATTTACAAACATGAAATATGGTATGGGGTGACTAGAGCTCTTTTCGTTTCCATGTTTTTGGCAGCTTTTGCTATCATCTAACGTGCATCGTACAAGGGATGAGTTTGCCCCGTTTGTGAATAGTTTACTTGATCTGCAGAATCAAAACCGATTTGCGTATTCAAAACGCATGAAGAAACTAACCACAGTAGTTTTTATTTTCATAGCAGTTGTACTTTTATACTGCACTTGTTTCATCGTGATTGTCACTTTCTTTCAACCAGAAGGTCATGTAATTTTCACTACAATTTTCTGTGCTGGAATGCCATGTCAATCTGAGCTATTTAGATTTTCACTGCTTCTCATGGATCTTATTATGATACAACCGTTTTTGATCGCAACGTGGCCGTTTGTTACTCTCTTGATACCGTCCCTTATTTAATCAACGCGCATTTGAAAAAGCTCAAAAGAATCAGTCGTACTACTATAAAATCGACTAGTGAGTTGGAAAATATTATTAGGTCTTACAGAACTATCCAATTGGTGGTGAATTTGCATGATAAAATCTATCAGGAGTTCTGTTGGCCGTTGGTCCAGTTTATTGGTACAATTGTCATTATATCTTGCTCGTTTTGCATGATTGTTCTTAACGAGGAGATTTCTTCCCCAGCTATACTTGCAACTATCGGCTTCATTCTGGTTGCAACGGGATTTATGACAATGGTTTTAGATGTGGGAAGTCACCGCTTGTTCTTTCTAGGGGGATAATTCAAGCCTGGAAGGGATGGAAAGGGCATGCTTGCAATCATAAATGGATGAGTAAGTATGTGAAGAGTTGCGGTCCACTCAGCTATAACTCGGCTCATTTCATAAGGTGGATAGGACAAGAGCTCCAATTCTTATCCGATTTTGCATACAGCGAACATTCTTTTTGGTGTTCAATATGAGACTTAATTAAGTAGTGAATGGTAAGATAGTCAGTGTTTCAATTGATTTCAGCTCTAGTGTATTGTTCCAACCAGCGTCTGACGGCATTCTGCTGCCGTTTGGGCAGCAGAGTCTTGCCTTCCAATTCATCACTTTGCCTGTTGACACAGGCAGGATAGCCGAAGTTTTAAAAATTAAATTTATTCAGTTGTATGTTGTAAAGCGAATTAGTATTCACGAAGCTTACATACGGAACGAAGTATTTAAGAAAACGCAGTATCGGGGGAAAGAATGCGTTGCAGGCATCAGGTACGTAAATTTCGATGGAATGTGACTATCGTGTAACTTTAACAAAATGCATTAAAGTAGTTTTGATGTGCGTTATTACTACGGATAGGATAAATACGCTCTAAAAACATGTATTCTATGTATGCAAGTATGCTCTAAAAACTAGTGAAATATGTTGTAAAAACAAAATATTCCATAAAAACTCTGGCATTAGGGGTGCTTAACCCAAAAAATTTATCTAAATTGAATCTAGTACCTAGTTATCTAGTGCTAATTTAAAAAATAATTTAAATACATATTTATATGCATTATGAATTCAAAGACAAAACAGAATTCTGCTGCCTTGTAAGTCTTTTAACATAAGCAGGATAGGCGAAGTTTTAAAAAACAGTTGATATTAAGTGTCAAAGGGAATTCGGGGTACGCTCTTTCGATTGGGAGTGAAAGTTTTTTCCTAAACCACCATCAACCACATGAAAAAGGTAGGGTAGCAGAGTTCTGCTGCCGTGTCCTATCCTGTCCATGTATAGGGCAGCAGTATCTGCCTGCCTAGCTGCAACTGAAAAGTATGCAAAATCATAACAATCCGGACCGTAGTTATTACCATGGCTCTGATCAGGATATTGCATAAGATTTTGTTTTTGGAAATTTATTTAATACACACGAGGTATTTACAATGTAGGGGAAAAAAGAATGCGCATGTTGTACAATATTGTTTTTCATTTAAGGCATTTTGCGCTTTCCAATAATCTTACGACAACTATTTTTAAAATTGTTTATATGCATTCAAAATGCTACAGTAAGGATTTATAGTTGGTGTACGTTTCACTAGATATGTTCAAAATTTCTTT
>LJIJ01004458.1:0-14779 GCA_001718145.1 Orchesella cincta
CGTTTATGTGTGATTTAGCTTGTCCTTGTGGTTTCAAAAGTATAAAATCTATGTTTCATCTTCTCTTTTGTTCCAACTTATCTACTTATTTCTTGTTATTTATCCGGGACTGCATAAGGAAACGTGTCTAATCTCGTCCTGTGTTAGGGTCTTTGTTAGTATTGGCCATTGATGTGATGAAATTTGAGCATATTGTGTATAATTATGTACAATTGGTTTCTTCTTTCGGTCTCTTGGTCAGTATAAAGTAGGGACCCAACTTGTAATTGTGGTGATCACTTCGCTTTGCTCGTTGAGACGATATTGGAGCTCGAAAGAAAGGTTCAATTAGCTGGTTGTGTATTTTGCTGAAAGTATTGCCCATAAACAACTGAGTAAAAATTGGGAAACTGTGGCTGCCGCGATTCTGCTGCTAGCCTCATGGATGGGTGTCCCTGGAGTTTGCTTTAACTGGTTTAGTTTGTCTACGACGAACCCATGTAGTTGTCTCTTCTTCCGTTTTCCTTCGCGGATGGCATTCCATGAAGACTGCAGGCTGGATGTTACATGGCAGCAAACCTCCCTGGGGCTTTAACACCTTGTTAACCTTTCATCACGTCCCGGTGAATCCATGGTTAGGCGCCAGAAAGCGTTGCTCGATTTAGAGAATGCAATAGAATCCATCTGTTCTGAAGGAACATTATGTGATTCCGAGCGCATCTCTGCCAATATGTGAACTTTCATCACCGTCAAGTTCAAGCTGTGGTTGCAGACTTCCTCCCTGCCGCTAGATTCTGGGAGGCGTGTCCTTCCATTCTATTGAACATTTGATACCACTGTAGATTGTGCCCGATTACGCGTTTGATCGAAACTATTGTAGCCTTCCGCGCAGCGCAGGGCTATATTTTGGCTGCGTGGCCTTCCTAGTTGTCCTTCGAACCCGGATCAACAGTGCTATAGGAGCAGCTACCCACCCGTCTCCTGACCTGGGACGCGGGCTTCCCGGAACCCGGTCAGTCTTCCGTTTGCTAATAACGGCACCTGGATTGATGTTGAGACCCCGACCCCTGCTAAGCTCGCAGCGAGACCAGAATCTTGGGATTTCACACCATGATCCTCGCGCTATGCTAGAGTTTAAGGATCCGATAATCTACTGGTACGTTTGCCGCCGTACCTAGAAGGATCGAACACCTCCAGTTCGAGTACGCTATGCCATTTCAGGAGGCTGCCAAATCCTGCTAGAGCACCACTTCGGTGCTCGCCGATGGAAACGAGGTGCAGTAGACAAACAAGCGAGGGTCAGGCCTTTGCACACAACAAGCCGCTGAGCGCACAGACCGCCAGAGATCCGGATTGATGGAAGTTGTACTCGAGTTGCGCCCAATTCCACCGCAAGGTCTTCGGCTACGTTCAAGGGACAGCCTTGTCCCGCCACGCCGGCGTGAGCGGCGCGCCTAACGTTCGCCACTAGCACACAAAACATCCTGCATTTCGCAAATCCTGACGCAAGAGTGCGTACTTCACCTTGTGGAAGGACAGCACTCCGGCTGGAACATGCTGATAGACGATCTGGATACATACATAACAAGTTCCAGAACTCCTCCTTGGATCTTCGGAGGCGATGGCGAGGGCAAACTTATATCCCCGATAATGAGCCAAAAGTTGTCGACCATTGCAAAAGTGCGCGCGCTTTCCACAATGATGCGGACACACAGAGGCGAAATGCCGCCGCATCTGCTATTCTGGATTGGAGTCAGCCGCCCCACTCCTGCTCCTAGGAAGCGTCATCACTGCGCGACACCACCTCCACCACCTATCCTTTTGTATCCACATACCGAGCCAGGCTCAAGGTAATGTGCAACATCGTCTTGAGACCCAGAGCCGCTTCCCGGCTCAGCCATCCCCGGAGAAGAAAGGTAAAATTTACGTGGGTCTGCACCCTTTACCTGCACCAGTGCATCCCACCAGCGGTTAGGAAGGCTGGACCCGACACTGCGGAGGAGCACCTGGAGAGCTGAAAGGACAAGTCCACCCTTGCAGCAGATACCAAGCTTCTCCTGCTTTTACCCGCAGAGATTTGCCCTTGCCAACGCATTGATGAGCGTTGTGGTCTGGGAGTCCAATCCAAGACCACGGAGAAGTCCATGTCCAGTGCACAGTCTTGACCGAGAGCAAGTCCTGCCCCTTCTTTCGTCCCGGCCCAGGGTCCAATCCCGCGTCTGTCGACTGCAGGCCCATGTCTATTCCGCACCACGACACAATCCGGAGCAACTCCTTACGGCCTCTTCCAGAGGCTACGGATTGCGGATTCTCATCGCCCAAATCCCGTAACATCATGGCGTGCGTTTGGAGAACTGAAGCCATGAAAGCGAGCAGCACGGACAACCGTAAACGGCACTAATGACTGTGCCAGGGACATATCACCGGCACGAAGTCGCATCGAAAAGATCTGGAGGAGCGTTGAGTTGTGGGGGGGGTCATGCTCTTAAACCGCCGGGGGCCGGAAGTTCGTAGATCTCAGGCGTCTTTCCCGAAGTCTCTACCCATCGATGGGATGATGCCAAAAACGACACCAACACCGTAGGCAGACAACAAGTATGGCGCAAGTTCATAATTGAGTTAGCTCCAACTTCCGATTCTGAACGCTTTGTGACGACCACATTCCTCGAGCCCTATGGAGTCTGGCCCTCATCCCTAAGTCCCACGGCTGGCAGAACCCACTCTCTGCCATTGAAGGATCGTCTGGTGCGAAATCAGAGGGCGTTACCCGAGCAATCCGTGAATAGCTGCCAGTGTGGCCCAGCTTTGTTCGAAGGTGGAAAGTCGGCGACCGACGAACTGGCATTCCTCAAACCGAGTCTCCCATAGCCTGGGCTTGCAGATGACTGTCCCAATGCTTCAACTAGCAGGCCAGCTTCTTCCAGTGTGGGAAAATGGTAGTAACAACTCGCCAACCGTTTCCCAAAGACCCTGAAGAGTGACATAGGATAGGGAGCGAAAAAGGAGAGCAACATACAGCTATTGCGGTAGCCACCATCAGCAGTTACCAGCCCCGGAAGCCTGTCCAGTTTGCCAGATAGTCGCGCATTGAGGGTCGTGTGGCATGTCTGAGAAAAGCTGACGACGCTTTAAGAAAGAGGAAGGGATCGTCCGAGCGGCTCCCAGATCGGCACCGATATCACGGCTGATCTCCGTCAAGATCAAGAAGCTTTGCTTCTTGTGCCCTGGAGAGCCGTGGGCTCCATGGTCAGCACCAATCGCACAGAGTCTCGTCAACGATTGCTGGCCTAACCGATAGTGCGGGAAACAAGGGAAAACCAGTCCGTTGTGGCTCCCTCAAACAATAAAAAAAAAAAAAAAAAAAACACCTAGATAGCGGATCTAGTGTTCACACGAAGCACAAACAAGGTTGCCTGCGAGTTTCCTAAAAGAAAGGAGTCCGCGCAGGAATATAACGGATGGGAAGCCAAAGCCTTGGCGCCTCAACTCCACAAACTCTAGCAAGTCCCAGCAATGTCGTTGAGGGCGCTTTGAGATTCCCGAACGGCGAACTGAAAATAAACCTTCCCTCCCAAGTCATCCGTGCTACTGAGCGTCCTTCCAGTGAAGCCGGTTCGTGTTGTGCGAGAGGTGAAATGGTCCGTGACCTTGTCAACGCGTTTGTAGTTCGAAAGCCTCTACTGGGTGTACCCGCACATGTTCGTGGAGCGCGAGCCCATTCGGAGGCAGCTCCAAACTACGGGAGGACGGAAGTCCTTCTGCGTCTTCGCCCTGCCGACAAGGACAAAATTCGGCTCGATCCCTCTACGATCATCACACGGAAAACTCATTCTGGGCCCCGTAGTCGGCTATCCCGCTCGCTCTACTTGCAGCCGTAACGCCCGATGGAGGGAAGCAGCTTCCCAGATGACGCCAGCCGATCACGGACTAATCCGCCAAACCGTGCTTCTCTATCCCGGCCCACCGGTCACATAGACTGGTAGGAAAGAAGAATGTCTTCCGGCCGATCGTGTATCCGGATCTTGAACTGTGAGAGCAAAACGATCCTGCTGGTCACCCCACCTGCAAAAAGGGTAAACTGCTAGTTTTAGGGAACCGAGAAACCGACTATACTACTAGACCAGCCCATATCTCACTTACCTCGTGTTAGAGGAAAGTAGCTGATGGGCGGTACGGACGTGGTTCGTGACCGTCATGTTCTGACTGCACATACCGAGACCATTGAGATGCGGCCTTGGACCCTCCATGGCGAGCCAACAGCCAAGATCCGACCGGCGTGCGAATGAACAGCTCGCTTCTTTTGTTTTTGCACCTGCGGAACGCGGATGCGACATCCTGCACCAATCTGGTGAAAGAATCTTTCCAGCTGGAAGCTATTGGGATCCAGTCTGTGGGGAAGCTTCGCTCGAAGGACGATACCCTTGCAGAAGCCAAGATGGAGCAAGTGACGAGACGAGTTGGCGATCATCGATGGGAGACTGGACTGCTGTGGAGAGACGACCAGGTGAGCCTACCGTCCAGCTATAATGCAGCCCTGAAGAGACTCGTGGGAGTGGAGCGGAAACTGGCCCAAGACGACAACCTGCGGAAAGAATACGCAGAAAAGATTAGCCACTATTTATCTTCCGGCTACGCCAGAAAGCTGAGTGAGGATGAGCTTACAACTCCATCCCAGAAGCAATGGTTTTTACCACATTTCGCCACTACCCACCCAAACAAACCTGGGAAAATCAGGATTGTTTTTGATGCTGCCAGCCGTTCCGGAGGAGCCAGCCTCAACGATTACTTGCTCACTGGTCCTGACCTCCTTGTTTCCTTGCCAGGGGTCCTGCTGAAGTTCCGCCAGAGGGTCATTGCTTTCACTGGGGATATTGCAGAGATGTTCCACCAGGTTCGTATCAGAAAGGAAGACTGCCCAGCCCAGAGGTTCCTGTGGCGAGACAAGCCAGATGAGCAGCCCAAAATCTACCAGTTGGAGGTGATGATGTTTGGGTCCGTTTGCTCACCTTTCTGCGCCCAGGACGTGAAGAACAGGAACGCCAGGGAGTTTGCTGCCATGTATCCAGCTGCAGTCAGAGCCATCCTCGAGAAGCACTACATGGACGACTACCTTGACTCCAGCGACACCATCCATGAGGCTAGCAGCCTAATTAGTGATGTGACGGAAGTGCATCGTCTTGGTGGGTTCCAGATCGGCAAATGGGTTACCAACTCGCCTGAGCTTCTTTCTAGAGCAAAAGTTGAGGGTCTATGCTCCGTCTGTGTTGAAGGTTGTACTCCAGGGGCAAAGCGCCTAGCAGAGAGTCAGCTTAGCAGTCCCACTCTTTCAGCCCAGATGGACATAAACACGAGTAACGGTCATGTTGAAAGTAGTTCTCCAGGGGGTTAGGCCTACCCGAGAGGCTACCTAGTGGCATTACTCGCTGTGGAGTCCCAAATGCCAAAAACTTAGCGGACTGGTCTTCAGTAGAGACAGAACGCGTTCTGGGACTGCACTGGGACTTTGTTGCTGATGTCTTCACGTTTAGGGTTAATTTGCGGCGAGCTGGTGATGGTGTTGCAGACGGAGAAAGGGTGCCGACCAAGAGAGTAATTCTTCGGCTCCTGATGCTGATATTCGACCCGCTGGGCTTTATTAACCATTTCACGGTGAAAGCTCGTATCCTGCTGCAGCACCTATGGAGAAGCAAGATAGGATGGGATGATGAGATACCAACGGCCTACTTCAAGACATGGAGAAAATGGATAGCAGCCTTACCTGAAATTTCCAGGGTCCGCATACCGAGATGCTACTCTGCGGATGCGAGTTGCAGCCCAAATGTTCAGCTACATATTTTTGCTGATGCAAGTGAAGCTGCTTACTGTGCCGTTGCTATCTGAGGGTCCTGAGACATGATAGAGTCGTTGATGTCAACCTTGTGATGTCCAAGGCGAGGGTCAGCCCGATCAAGCCCACACATCAATTCCTAGGCTGAGCTCCAAGCTGCCCTCATTGCTACTCGTTTGGGAAAATTCATTCTGGATCAACTGGACATCACGTACATGCTATGTACCTCTGGACTGATAGCCGCACGTCCTGATGTGGATTCGATCGGAAGCTCGACGCTATCAGCAGTTGTTGCCAACAGAGTTGGAGAAATCCAGGAGAGCAGCAGCGTTTCTCATGGAGATGGGTGCCCCACAAGCTCAATGTTGCTGATGACGCCACTCGAGAAGGACGGACTGACCTGTGCCCAGAAAGCAGATGGTGGAGTGGCCAAGATTCCTGAAGGATGACCCCAGTGACTGGCCTTTGGAAAAACTGGAACCACAGGAACCAGAAGATGACACGAAGGGAGCTCAAACGGGAGTTTGTCGGGGCTACGTTTGAGCCACCAGAACTACCACTACCCGATGTCCATCGATTCTCCAATTTCAACCGCTTGTTCGAGCTACTGCCTGGATTCTCCGCTTTGTTGACTGCCTTAAAAAAGGTAAACAAAAGACAGCTGACATCCCGTTGCAGATTGCGAGCAGAAAATTTGCTGATTTCGTCAATGCCATGGGAACTTACCCATGAGATGGCTGCCTTATCCAACGGAGAAAATGTGAAGAGTCCAGCTCACTTTTTGGACTCTCACCTTGCCTGGATCACAATGGTGTAATGCGGATGGACTCCAGACTTGTTCGAGGTGACAAGGAAAACCTGAGACAGCCCATTATCCTGAGCCAACATCACCATTTGACGAAGATCCTGATTGCTCACTACCACCGCCAGCTGCTCCACATGGGTCAAGATCTCATCATAAATGAGATTCGCCAGCGTTTCTGGATCCCGCACCTTCGCTCAGCTGTGAGGAAAGTCATCCGTGATTGTGGAGTTTGTAAGCTGAGAAGGTGAAAGCCAGCACTCCAAAAATGGGAGCCTTACCTGAGTTCCGGATCACTCAGCAGCCACGCCATTCACCATCGTTTGGAATGGACTACTTCGGACCGATGGAGGTGACAATTGGGAGACGCCACGAGAAACGCTATGGTGTTCTCTTCACCTGCCTGACGACCCGAGCTATTCACTTGGAAATAGCTCATTCCCTCACAACGGACAGTTGTATCCTGGCCATACGAAGGATGATTGGACGCCGAGGTCAGCCCACAGAGATCCACTCTGACAAACGGGACCAACTTGAGAGGTGCTGACAAGGAGTTACGCCAGGCTCTCGACGCTCTCGACCAGACCCACATGGAGGCTAACCTCGAGACGAGAGGTATTCGGTGGCATTTTATACCACCATCGTCGCCCCATATGGGGGGAAGCTGGGAAAGACTCGTTCGTTCGTGAAGGATGCTCTGAAGACCATCCTGAAGTCTCGTGCCCGAAGGAGGAAGTTCTGCAATACGTATTCGCTGAGGCAGAAGCCATCGTCAACTCGAGACCGTTGACTGATATCCCTGTGGATCCTGACTCACCTCAGGGCTCTAACCCCAATGCACTTTCTGATTGGAACGTCAAGTGTATTGCAACCACCTGGGGACTTTGATGACCATGATGTGGATTTATCCAAGCGATGGAGATCTCTCAGAGGCTAGCTGACATGTTTTGGAATCGCTGGGTCCGCGAATATCTACCCACATTGCAAGAGAAGGACGAAGTGGCATGGTGCAGTACCCCCTGTGGAAGTTGGAGACATGGTCGTGATTCTGGATGAGAGTTTGAAGCGCAACACTTGGCCATTGGTGTTGTTGTTGCTGTATTCCCTGGAAAGGATGGACAAAGTTCGGGTTGCGGAAGTCCGCACATCGCATGGAGTTTACGGAGACCTGTTGTCAAGCTGGGGAAACTGGACATCAAGACCGCAGAACAGCAGTAGGAATTGTCTTCGCAATTGGAGGGAAGAATGTTGCTGCGGAATTTAGTTTAGGTTAATTATATTCATTTGACCGTACGTTTGTCTGCGCTTGGTCAGCGTTATGTAGATTAGCTTAATTGGAGTTGAAAAGAAAGCTCATGTTCACTTTCTATTGTTCCAACTTTTACACTATTTCTTGTATTTACGGGACTGATAAGGAAACGTGTTCCTAATCCGTCCTTTGTTAGCTTGTAGGATTTGCATGATTTGATGAAATTTGACATATTATAATTAATGTAAATTGGTTCTTCTTTTGTTCTTGGTAGTATAAAAAGGGACCCAACTTTGTATTGGGTATTCACTTTCGCTTTGCTCGTTGAGACGATATGAGCTCGAAAGAAGAGTCAATTTACTGGTTGTTATTTTGCTGAAAGTATTGCAATAAACACAGTAAAATTGGAAACTTTGTTGTTTGTTTCTTTTATTTTGTTCCTTGGAACTTTGTTCGTTTTGTTTCATTCCCAAACGGGAACATTGACTTTCACTTCCGGGAAAGTTCCCGATTCGTTCCGTATTTTGAATTAGAATCATTTCTGAAGGGAACATTAGTTGATTCGAGCATTTGCATTGTGCTCAAGTTCCTGTTTCAGATTCCTCCTGCCGGAGGTGGTCCTTCTATTTTGAATATTTGATACCACTGTAGATTGTTGCCGATAGCGTTTGATCGAAGGGCTATTTTTGGCGTCTACATTCGTATTGTCAAATGTTCTTATTGTTGGTGCACGTTTGAATTTAAAACTGAGAAAAGGTAGGTAGAGAAAGGTACATAGCTAGGTAGAGGTGAGCTTTTAACACAAGCTACTTGAACATAATGTTTATTCGTGCACCCATCTCAATGACGAACATTGGCATTAACTTACAACTACGCAACTGGGACACACTTGATACCATTATTTCTATTCATTTATTTTTACACTATACTTAGCTTTACATTCTTTAGGTTATTCAACTTCAATTGTAGATTCAAGTACAAAAAAGCATAACTTTTATAATGATTTATTTGCTGCAGCTGCCTTATACTGCATACCCAACCTGTAATTCATTCAGCTCTGTCTGATTACTAGCAGAAGCGATAAGTGTGACAAGAAATCGAAATTTCTCTTAACCATACTCCAAATTGGCAGTACTTCAAATTTGATTGATTGCATAAATAAAACGTATTTTTGTAAAGAAAACCGCAGAAACAGGACTAATTTAAAATCGGCAGACTCGCGTTTTTTAAAATTCTGCTGTTATTTGCAGAAAACATTCAAAAGGTTTAATTAAATTTCAAGCAGACCGAAATGCACCCAAACACATGCATAGGTTTGGTTTATAAAATAACATTGAAAAGGTTGAAACAGATGAGGTAAGCAAAATTTGGCTGGTAACTACTGCAGAAGCGTTTTTCTCCTTTTTACTTCACAACGGCTGCATAAATTCATTGAAACTTCGTTATTTCATCATCTGCATCTAAGTAGAATGAACATTCATAGTGCCCTATTGTACGCTTTTAAAATCAACTTGTAGACACATTAATGCTCAGATAGAAAAGCTGTAGCTGGACCGCCTTTCTGAAATTCAGTATAAATAGAGTCAGCCTTCGCCTACGTTTGACGTTGGAAGTTTTTGCTGCTCTATTACAGGTTCTTTTTTGTTTAGGAAAAAACTTTGGACGTGACTGAACTTGTATAAACTAAAGTATAAACCGCACTTGCAAACCTGCCGAGTTGTTTCCGTATCATTCTGTCTACTCATCAGGTCGCATTATGTGTGCATCCAAAACTTCGTAATACCACGTTTCAATTGCTTAGGTTGCCCATAAAGCAACACGATGCGCCTTTGAGCTAAAAATAAAATGCTATTGTGTTCTAATACAGACGGCGACTGATAGCCATATATAGCCATAGATGGAAAACGGATTGCTCTGAGCAATCTAAAACTTTATTAATCTGGACGCAATCAGAAGAAGTTAGCAATATTGTAAAAAGTTGTGGTAAACAAATCCGTCAGAAAAGTAACTATTTCTTCCTTCAATCTTAGAAGCCAGCTAAATAACTAGGGATAAAGTTCTACGTGAAATATGTCTAGTATGATCTTTTCTATCACTGTGTGTAAGGAATGTGTAGAAGTTAACCTGGCTGACACGCGCTAACCAAAAAATCTAAACTTTTTCTTTCGTTCATTATTTTCTTTTAACTTTTGTAGCATTCATTCAGGTTCACACTTTTTTTGCATCTTTTTGAAGTTCATACAAACGCGTTGTAGAAAATCGAACTTTCTACATTTTAAATTTAAGAATATTTTGCGTATAGAATTTAGTATTCATCATTTTGCTAATAAAACATGTACTCAAATTGTCAGAGAAAATGTATTCGGTTTGATATGGTCACCGATATAGAAATGTCCATTTGATAATATATCTACGGGTTTCCTAACATGTTGCATGGATTTTACCACAACGACGTTTGCCACGATACCACAGGGAGCTCATAATATATTAGGTTTTGAAAGCTAGCAGGAGTACAGTTCTGTAGCAACATCATTTTTGATTTTGTGTAGTGATGATTTTGGATAATTTTGTTGTGTCAATTCATCAGTAAAATACTGCAGCGCAGTTGGCATTGGGCATCTAACATTAAATGAAATGCTTCCAACATTCGAAAGCTACGTAAGTGCTAATAAATAAAATTGATGAAAGTTTGCAGAAGTAAATGAAGAAACCACATGGATCGAAACATGTAAGTAATCCCAACTTTTTCCTGGCCACATGTCATAAGTATATCAAATTTACCCTTTGTAAGTGCACTCAATACACAAAGGTTCTATAAAATCTCTCATAATCTCAGGGGATTTATTCTGTCAAGTTTCCTATACGATTTACTTGAGATGCAACTTTTCCAGTGGCTTGAGTTTTCATAGCCTTTGATAGTTCCCAAAGCAGGTTGAGGGAATGGCTTTGCTTTATTAGCCTCATTAATTCAAAGAGAGGCCAACGTCTCTTCGTAATTTGAGAATCATTTATACTCTGTTGGATATTGCTAAGGTTGCGATGCAGCTCGTAAAACCAGGAATGTAGAAACTGACCTACTTACCTCTGCTTTTATGTGTGGAAATCAGTATATCCTTGTGACGACATTTTTCTAGGAAATAGTAGCTTACAGCTTTGCTAAAAACGAATTACGATGCCAGTCTCCAGTCTTGGAATTGGATGTGGAATTGTGAGAATGGAAAGCCTGTTCCGACTCAACTTTCAAAGTATTAGTATTGTCTCTTTTTCCCCACATTTAGTCAGCCTCTTGAAGAACTACGAGTATACAAGAAGAACACGATTGGGACTTTTTAAGATTGTGCATGCTATGATTACAGAATTTACAAGTTATGCTAAATTTCCTTACTTGAAATACGTCGTCACACAATTCTCAGTTTTACATTCAATAATCTGCGTCTGAAGAGCAAATCCTGGAACAAAGCATGAGCAGAATCGCATTGGGGTAAATTAAGAAAGGAATAATTATTTTCCATTGAAGTTTGAGTAACCGAAGTTCAATATACTGTAGAGAATTACCAGTTGAGACGTGGGCGACGGCAATCCCATAGGGTTTTACAAATTCTAGGATTCACTATTCCACTCTCAAAATCCAACATGCGTCTAGTGAAAATTTATATTCGATGACGCTTTTAGGTTGTAGATCTTCCTTCATACATAAACCATCATGGTATGACATGGAATCTAGGTTAGAATTGACGTTACTGCATGCTAGTTCTTACCATCCTTGGAATACATTGAAACGGGAAATGAAAAAGAGAAAAAGAATTTCAGTCACGTTTGTCGAGATAAAACTCAATAAAATTGGGTAAATTTACATGTAACTCAATGTCAAACCCTTTGAAAAAGCAAGCTTGTCAGGGTGGTAGTTTAAATTTACATAGAAAATAAAAATAATGGCCATCCAGAGAGAACAGGAGGCATAGCAATAAAAAACTTTAAATTTGACACCACTAGTAAGGTAAGACAGATATAAAAAGCAGTGAACGTGACTGTTAATTATGAAATGCTTCTTTATGTAATCATATCCATGAAATGGTCGATTTTAAATCCCTCGTTTCACATAATAATCATGCATGCGCACATGGAATACATCACTTTTTACGTAGGTGGAAACGTATATTTACTTGTCAGACTTATAACACTTTTTTATAACTCAGCACATATTATACAGTTGCAGCTAGGTAGCCAAATTCTGCTACCGGTAGCCACAATCTGCCTGCTACGGCGGTAGCCAAATCTCTGCTACCCGGCAGCAGAATTCTGCTTCCGGGTAGCAGAATTCTGCTTCCGTTGGCGCAGAATACTGCTACCGGGTTGCAGAATACTGCTACGCGGTTCCAGAATAGCTACCGGGAGCAGAATATTGCTACCCGCGTAGCAGAATTCTGCTACCTTCCAATTCGTCACTCTGCCCTGTTAACACAGGCAGGATAGGCGAAGTTTCAAAAAAAGGTTGAAGAAGGTTGCACTTTATTTTTGGATTTTGGAAAAGCTGACTTGAGGACTGTTGAGGACTGTTCGAATTGAGACTGTTGAGGACTGTTTCGAATTGAGGACTGTTGAGGACTGTTCGAATTGAGGACTGTTGAGGACTGTTCGAATTGAGGACTGTTGAGGACTGTTCGAATGCAGGACTGTTGAGGACTGGAATGAGGACTGTGAGGACTGTTCGAATTGAGGACTGTTGAGGACTGAGGACTGTGAGACTGTTCGAATTGACTGTTGAGGACTGTTGAGGACTGTTCGAATTGAGGACTGTTGAGGACTGTTCGGTTGAGGACTGTTGAGGACTGTTTAAATTGAGGACTGTTGAGGACTGTTGAATTGAGTTCGAATTGAGGACTGTTGAGGACTGTTCGAACTTGAGGACTGTTGGACTGTTCGAATGAGGACTGTTCGAATTTGAGGACTGTTGAGGACTGTTCGAATTGAGACTGTTGAGGACTGTTTTTCGAATTGAGGACTGTTTCGAATTGCTATTGAAGGGCGTATATTCATATTGAGAATGCATGTGATTTTATACATAACAATATACTTATATGTTCACAAACTGTTCTCCGTTCCCAAATAGTTTTTGGTTTACTAAATTTCTGTCGCAATTCTCTCAAATGATAATTGAAGAGAATAAGCAATAATTGAGAAAGAAAATTGCAGAGGCTAAGGAATAAGTGAGAAAAATATTGATGAAAATAAGCAATAATTGAGAAGATAATTGAAGAAATAAGGAATAACAAGATACTGAAGAGATAACTAAGATATATAATTGAAAAGAATAAACCCGACGATTCGAGATGCAGCGATGTACCTTTAGCAGATGTATTTTGGGACATAAAAATGTGTTGTTAGTGAAATCTTTAATAAAACAGCTTCGAATGACATATCACACCCTAAAGTGTGATTTGATAGTGCACGACCTTTGACCACTGTTCGAAATTTCAAATTTCCACTTGCAATGAATATTAAACAGCACTGCAGTAGTATTCAAATGGTATATCATAAGCTATGTTGGTCATTTTAAAAACTTATTGTTACCTTTGACACTGTGCAAAAGTTCCGATTTCAATTTGCACTGCATATTCATTAACAACACTATAATAGCTTTCGGATGGTATATAACAAAACATGTTGGTCATTTGAAGCATTAATAGTGACATTTGACCCTGTTCGGAAGATTTGAAGTTGCGATGCATATTCATCATCAGTAGAGCAATACCTTTAGAATGATGCATCAACAGCTATATGCGACGCTTATCTTTTGACCGAGTTTTCGTGAACCCAGATAACCCATCTACAAAGTCATCCTCCGCCTTTACCTTACCTATCGATTGTTTGAATCCGAATTTCAAAAAGTCAAACGGTTCGAAAGCTATCGTGTTGACAGACAGACGACGGACGACAAAACACAAAATTGTCTTAATATGTACCTTATAGGTACATACTGAGGAATAATTGAGAAAGATAATTGAAGAGAATAAGCAATAATCGAGAAAGAATGAAGAGAATAAGATCGAGAAAGATAATAGACTACGTAGGATAAGTGATATTCAAGGAGGATAGTTAGAATAAGTGAGAAAGATAAGTGAAAATTGTGCGGTAAAGTGAGAATTGACGAGGAAAAGTTAAGACGAGGAGGATACGCGATAAAGAGGAAGAAGATTTATGAGAGATTTATGGAGAATGACGTCGATTGGCAAAAATTAAGGAAGATAAAAGAGAATTTAGGAGTACACGTAGTATTTTTTTATTTTACCCTACTGTGTACCAGTTTTGATTCCTTTAAAAACAATTTACATGGAATAAAATGAAACAATCATGCTCAATGAACGAATTCTGCGGGAAATTGAAGTGCTTCAAGCCCCTGGCTAGTTGTTTACTAAAAAGAAATGTGTCACCAGCTCCAACCTGAAAATTAATGAGGTATTCAACACGGAAAGTAGTTTCGTTCATCAACTTATTATTTCTCACGTATTCTAAAGCCTGTGTTATTGATTAAATGCAAGTACAATGGAAGCTGCACTCATTCTACTGAGCAAGAAATGCGGATTTACTCAATTAACACGGGCAATAAAAACAGAGGACGAAGCAATCGAATTCTTCAAAACGTTTGGACTATTGGATTTCCGGCGAAGGCGCTGTATGTGCGGGTCTCCTTGCTTAAAGTTGTTGAACGCAGCTTCGAAGCTTAAATTCAGATGCAGTGCGCCAGCAAGAGTGCCTGTGGGAAGACATTTAGTGCAATTAAGGGGACGTTATTTGAAGGCACCCACCTCTCATTTTTTACAGGTAACAAATAATGAAACGAAACATTAGTTTGAAAGTACATGTTGTAGTGTGTAACTCATTTCCAGATTTACGACATTTTGTTACATTTCTTCTTTCGCCA
>LJIJ01004459.1:0-14772 GCA_001718145.1 Orchesella cincta
CTTAACCTTACATAGTTAAAAAAAGCTTCCAAAATACACGATTGCTAGTTTAAAGGCTTTTGTTCAATTTCGAGTTGTAAGCAGAAGCTCGAGAAGGTGCTCCAATAGAAGAAGGCAATCTTTTTTCTTTCGCGTTTGCAAAACCAATTTAGTAAGCATTTACCAAAGTAGGGCTAGTTTGAATATCAGAATTTGAAAAATTATAAATTGCTTAGCACATTGAGTACCTAGATGTATAACATTTTTAAACATGACACTCGTAGGGAAAACCGATGCTTATGTAAAATGGAATTATGATTTGCTGGGCTTTGCAAAACCAATTAAATAAGCAATCAAAAAAGTAAGGCCAGTTTGAACATAATTGTCTCAAGAAAAATTATAATTGCCTAGCACATTGAGTAACTAGTTGTATAACATTTTCAAACGTAAAACACGTAAGCAAAACAAATTTTTCGTGTATGAACTAAATACGAAAAATTGGCTTTGCTTTTTGGTCCTCCCTGAGATTTTTATGTTGCTACGCCGATAAATGTATGCATTTTCTATTCCGTGATCAAAATTTCTATTTGTGACGGGTCTTCAGTAATAATCTTACTAATCATTTTTAAATTGTCTTAGCAGGCCTGCTTTTACTTTTTCGTCTCTGATACTAATAAAATAGGATTTGTTTCTCGCATGTAGGATTTTATTATTTTACAAGTAAAAGGTTGAGTTTTTGTGACATTATGAACTCCAAAATTCAATCATCAAGAGGAATTCAAGTATCACGTCCTGGGAATAAAAATCTTATATGGATTTTCAACGTTAGCCCTCACATTATTATGTAGCAAGGCAGCTCTGCTAGGTGAATTTCTGCTTCAGAGGGGAATCATTTAATCGCATCCATTTATTACTCATAAAAGAAGAAGTGTAAAAAAATTAAAATGCTAACACTACTGGATTATGCTTTTATTGCAGCTCACTTGTTTTTTAAATACGATGCATTATGCAGCATTGCTGAGAGCTCCTATACAATCCTGAAGAAATGTGACCTTTCAGTGCTGAGCTTACCAGTAATTAGCCAGCGTTCGTGTTTTTATTTAATATCTTTGTTTGGAGGCATTCTAAAAATAGAATGCATTTCGTTCTTCATTTGAGAAACAGATTTTCCCCAATAAACTAAAATAATCCCATTTTTTTAGCTTCTAAAAGGTTAACTGAATTTGCGATGATTTGGAAACATAAAAGAAAATTAAATGTGTTTTAAGGTGTAGTAGCGTAAATGGTTAATTTTTCATTTGACGCACGGAGTTATGAATATGATAATATTCCTGTTGTTTTATGATAATGATTGGAATTATTACGATAGGTTTAGGTTCCAATTGGTAATAGATTTTATTGTAAGTATAAGGCCCGAATTGGGAGAGAGTGGAATTTGGATGTTGTGTCTGTTTGCTAGCTGACTCTCTCTCTCTGCTGGATCATATCATCATAGGATCAATGTTCATGGAGAGAATATAGTACATATAATGGTTTGGTAGCCCAGCCGAGAAGCAGACCGCATTCCAAAATGGCTGATAATCACATTACGGCATTAATGCCTAATTAGAATGACGGGGATGCGGAGCAGATGACATACGTCACTACGGAGATTTTAAACTTTTATTTTCTCAACAATGTAACAAGTGCTATTCCTTTTTTCAATAACCACTTCATCAGTCCAACCAACATCGTCATCACTAAGCAAATATAAAGCAGAATCCATTATAGCACTCTATAATTGTCGAGCATAAACTGCTTTCTCTGTAGAAGCTGAGCTTGCAAATTTATTCCGGATCGACCAACTCCATTATTGCGGCTACATATGGGGCATGACATTCCACAGCTTCTCTTTCAATCTCCCGACTCCTGGTGTAACATCATATCTGAATCTTAAGCAAAAACATCTTTCACTAGCTTGAGGAAAGATGAAATATTATTGCGATTCTCATCTACAATGTGCTTATTCAACGTTCAAAATTGAGAAAAAGTTTAAAAAAATTATCTGATGAATTATCGTAATCTCTGATTCGCATTTGGAAAACGTTGTAGTACTTACCGCCCGAGTGTGCGTGCTACTTTTTAGCATTGAAAAATTTTAACTCGCGCAAGATTTCAGTGAGAGAAACTTTCTGGACGTTTTACATTTATTTGGCACGCAATATACATGTATGTGCGTTCTGCTTGCCAAGGTTTAATAATGTGTAGTGTAGACTATTTTTACGTTTCTCCGAACACAACGGCCACCGATTTCTCCTTTTTTCTGGAAATTTCTCTTTCGACGAAAAAGCAGAAAGCCTACAAGATAATCAGACTAATGGCCACAAAGTTTTGTGGCCACAATGTCTTTTGTCATTCAGTGGACATCACCGTCCAAGAATCCAGCAAGAACTCGAGAAGCGACCAGAGACCAGGTGAAGCTATTGAGTGTCTGAATGACATCTCATGGGAAGTCTCGTTCAGAGACTCAAGTCGATTCTGGGTCCAATACGTGCTTTTTCCCATTGTCGTATTCATATGGGAAATGGCGTGACAATCTACATTCTCACCAGAAAACCAATGCGTTCTTCAACAAATGTGTGAGTCGTAGTCGTCTCTAACAAAAGATTTATTTTGCATTCCAATTTCACCATTTAGGAGTAAAAACTTGCGTTTTTTCTTTGAACAGATATTTGACAGCACTTGCGGTCTCTGACCTCTTCTACCTCCTTTTTTCATTTTCCATGTCATTGAGGCATTTCCCAATCGTCAACACAATCTGGGTTTACTGGTGGTATTTTCCTGTCGGGCTCTGCATCTGGATTACTGATGCTTTAAGCAAGTATTTAAAGTAGATTTTCTCTTGTTATTTATTTCATACCTCGGGTATAATCTCGTAATCAATCAAAAACATTCTTACGAGAGAAATCAATATATCAGGTTCCTTTAATGTTAACATTTCATTTTTATTAGATATACTGTACCGAGCAGCGAGCATTATGGGTGAGCATTGCGGTTTACATGATTTGCTTGGCTTTCACGTCTTCCACACCATTTGAATGGAATGCTGTCGTAGATGACAATCAAACGGGAGCTTTGAATGAGACTGTGAGTAAAGTAGAAATATATTATGTATAAAGAAAGCTGTTGTTTTAGAATTTTTGTCATACTTTCAGATTTAAAATTTGGAACTCACAGACTTTAGGAGCGGCATTAACATACAGGGTGTTTTGTCATTGTGCCCCTGGTGGTTCTTGAGATTCTCAACTTTTCCATAATTCGAGCTGTTCGTTAATCCCGTTCGGGCAAGGGTTTTATATTGGATGAACGAAGCAATTTCCGCTGTTCTACGGCTTCAGGTAAAATAATTTGCTTATTATTTGGACCGGAAATTAGGGAAAATAACGAGTATCCCATTTCCATTTGGTTTAAGCCCACCGACTGGAGACCCGCATCACGATTATTTTAATTGGAGTGGTCATCGTATTCCTTATTTGGCAGCTGCCCCCGGCTGGCGGTGCTATTTACACCTCTTTCCGCATCAAGAATAGGAGCTCAGCCGAGGAAAGCATCCTGTTAGGACTTGGCAACATATTCAATTTACTGGTGGCCATCAACGCGGCATCCAACTTTGTTCTCTACAATTTTTGCAACATGTACAGAAAGAGGGTTTGTGCCCTGTTTGGGGTTTGGAAAAGAGTGTTTCTTGAGCAAGAGCGTAGGGCAACTTATTAAAAGGTAAGAGCAAAGCGTAGTAATGTATATTCATATATGTAAGTTTGCAAGTCAAAAATTAAGTATTATCTGTTAGAAATTATATGGAAAACGAAGATCTAACTGAAAAAGAATTCATTAAGACCGTCCTGTTGACTTTGATTTCACTCCGGTTGAATAGTGCATCATGCTCTCTCCAACACAGGAACACGTTCGTATAGACTAATGAGCAAGTTGGGACTCCACTGGAGTCACTCCAGTGAAAGAATGCTTTCCTATTCAACATGAGGGTTAACGCGCTCTAATAAGATTTTCATGAAGGTATTTCATATAAAATTGCTTTTTATTATCCGGTTATATTATTAATAAGTGTGCATGTACTTCCACAAAACAAGTTTTCAAATAAGTATCACGCAATTTTGGTCCTGAAAAAAAAGACTCCAAATCATGACAACGTTTTAATCCCTACAATTGTTTGAAAGTTTGAACCAAAATTGCGTAAAGTGAACATGGCAAACACACTGAATTTTAAGTCTCCTAATTCTCTACATTTTTTTAATGGCACGTCCGTAGTTTTGAGTTTTTTTGAAAGGATGTCTGATGTTCAACATAGTGTGTACTTGGTCAATAAGTTGAAGACATGTGGATACAATTTTCCATATTTATTATGTGTACCGTCAATAATGAGTGCAGTTGGAGTAAAGCACGAACGAGTTTTATGAAACGTGGCGTAACTGGAAAGTAAAGGACTGCGATGTGCAACACAATCGAGTTATGGTAGACATATGATCTAATTCAACAACCTTGTTGACTATCCCCTCTATGAATAAATAACTGAAGCGCGACAGCTTGATGTACTTTAAAGAATTCAGTGACACACATGCAAAACTACTTTTGATCTACATCAATTTTGGGAGAACTTCTGTTTTTCATCATATTTGAAGTTTTATCTTGCTGTCATGTAGCATTCTGCTTGACATGTTAAATGAAACAAATATGCGACGGCTCTTAGAGGAGCTTTAAATATTCCAACAAGGAGCACATGGTGATGGAAAAGCTTATGCTGTGGCTTGTTAATACAGAAGTTAGCATGTTCAACAACTTTTCGTATTTACCACATTGTTGGTTAGCTGTAAGTTTCTTAGTTAACGTGCACCATGGCAAAACTTATGATAATTGTGTTGTAAATGGGGACAAAGAAAGCACGCACCGTATCCATAATCATCAGCTAACTAACATTTGAAATTTTTGAGGATTCATTAAATCTCATTGAGTATAAAATGCACGATAAATGCAAAATACTACAAACGACTGGATCACTAATGAGTGCAATAGGTTAGCTCAAGCAGCTGGAAATTCCTAACTCAATCAAGCAGCCTAATTATACAAAAGTTGGGGTTTCCATAAAAATCGATGTTTTGTTTGCTACTTTAATGCCCAATTATGAGTAAAAATAACGTAAATCGTGAAATGATTGTATTCGTACAAACATTTATACGTAAAATTTGCTAGAATATTATGAATTATGGTGGTCACTGTTCTTTCAAAAGAAATCACCGAAATGTTCTTTTTGCAATATCAAAAACCAGGCACTAGTAGATTGAAAAGGCTTGCCAGGAAACTAAATCAAGCAAAATGTACCTCTGTCAAAAGTCAAATATGCATAAATCCGAAGGATCCCACTTCATTTCATTTCTAATTTCCGCTTTTCGGCCGATAATTCACTAATACTTTGTCCCAAATCGGTTCCGGATTCTGATGTAAACCTACTCAACTTTTCATTGACGTCTACTCTACTCTTATCATTTCCTTGTCCTTCCTTAAGTTATCCAACTCAGATTTCACCGTTTCAGATTATCAGCTTTTGTGTGTCTTTTAAACTTTCTGCTATTCTGCAAAATGAATTGTCGTGGCCAGTGTCATATTTTGTTCAAAATTGTAGATTTTATTTTTAAACTCAGAATTTTCACTTACGAGTTTATCGTTTTTGTGAGAAATATGTCCATTTTTAATAAACAACTCCGTCAGCTTCACGTAAATGTTGTAAAACTCAATTTGACTTTGTCGTATAACTGAACACAGCCTTGTGTTTTTAGTTAGAAAAACTTACAGTTTCTTTTCTGTCATTTCTTTGTAACTATTATGTTCCTTTCTTTCTCTCAAGATTTCAGTACGGAGCTGCTCAATCTCCAGGTCTACTTTTTCTTCCGGTCCGCTCACAAGGCTTTGAAATTTAGGTGCATTTACTTCTTCCATTTTGTTTGGAGTAGATTTAAGTGATACTCAAAATGGCTCAACTTCTCATCTCAAGTGATAAAGTGACACTGTTTGTAAAGTAGCTAATCCAGTTGACTAGAAAAGACTATTGCAGATAGTGTACCAACCGATGTGTAATACATATTAATACATATGGTTTGTATGTTGCGTTAACAGAGGCTGCAAAAAATTCCCTAAGATGAGAGTCATCCATCCCTGAAGTTTGTTGCTTACTAGAGTTATGTTTTCAAATAAATATCTATGGAGAATTTAATGTGTACCTTAAGCTGTGTTGGTAAAAACAGCGCTTTTTGTCAAGAAATTTCTGGCTGATTCGCCCTTTTTTTGCTGTTTTGAAGCCTTTTTTTTGCTGTTTGGAGCTTTTTGGCTGTTTTGGTTGTTTTTTTGCTGTTTTGGTGTTTTTTTTGGCTGGATTCAGTCAGATACCAAGACCGATTCCTAATAAACTATATATAACCCGAGACTTCATGGTGTTATTCAGAAATAATACGTAATAAATCCGCAGACGAAACTCAAAACGGAGTTATGTGTTGCACGAAGTAAAAGGATGCTTTTTCTGTCAATAAAACTGAAATTTAGGTAATTTTTTTCAAAAAAGCAAAACAGAAAGCCAGCCAAGCCAGATTTGATGGCAGCAAAAAAAGCTGCTTAAATAGCAAAAAAGCTGCTTAAATAGGTCAAAAAAGCAAGCTTTTCAAACAGCGTCTGTTTTGGCTGATGCCCCAACACTGAAGCTTAAGGTCCCAGAACCATAAGACAAACAACATTGAGGAACAACAGGCAGGTCTTTCAGCGCAGGCTTTATGCTTTTTATAGGCATAAAGTTTTCAAAAATTTTACGATTTTTTTTCTCTATAAAAATGTAAACAAGGAAAAATGCGCAGAATATTAGACTACACGTATGGTGGCAAGCTGTTTAGTTTACTTTTTGTTAACAATGGGGAATCATAAGACAGAATTGCAAATGAAGGAATTTAATAATTAACGTCAGGTATTCATAGACTTGATCATTTCGGTATTAACATCATCATCAGCTCAGAATCTGAGCTTATGAAAATAAACCGCTCTTGGATACGTAATGCTGTTTTACATCACATCAACATCCTAAATACAAATTCTTTCACTGTTTACAAGCAACCGACTAACTTTTAACTGTTAACCAGCTGAAATGCACACGGGAGTTTTCATTTTTGTTTCTTATGCTAAACTTTGCATTTTTCTGCTCTTCACAACACCTGTTCGCGAGATTAAATTTCTCTTCTTTCTGAAAAAATAGGCTTATGATTGTTAATTTTCATCGAAACCAGGAAAGTTGGTGAAACCTGAAATTTTGTCTAGCTCCGTTAGGCTCATACTATAATGCGGAAGATGATGCCGACTTGATTTAGCTCGTTATTCGTTATAAAGAATTAAAACTCAGTCAGTAGAACGGAAAAAATCCGTACTTGTATGACCAACACAGTTATTTAATGAATTTCCCATTTTCCAGGAACCTTGTTTACAGGGCAGTCTGAGGCACGTTGGTTGGGTTTGCTGTCGAATAGCTATAAAGGTTGCACAAATATAGACGTAGAGCTTGCGTTACATTTAATGTCCGACAACCAGCGCGAAATAGAAATATTCTGCGTTAGATACCAGTATGGATTGTCAGCATTCAAAAGTACGTGACTTTTTTGAAAGACTTAAAATATTGTGATCAGACCGCTTAACTGCTGATATAGGATCAGCCAGAATACGCCAATTATTTATTAATGAAACAAGATTTGTCAAAGCTTTGGCAAGGATGGGAGGGATGAGAATGGTGTAGTCCGGCCAATTAGCATGAAACTAACAATAATACAGATTGGCAAGACGATGTAAAGAAACATCAGTACTTGTTCTAGTTATCACTATTAAATTCGGGTGTGACTCCACCACTCGGAAGATATACGGTATCTCGTTGTATAGTTAGACAAAAAGGTTGTTAAAAGGTCAGGCCCGCTTACCTGATTATATATTCCTCACCATGACAAAGCCGCTCCACCAGGGCCCCTGAAATGTGGTGAGCATTGGTGCCCAAGGAATGCTCAAACACTTTTGGAATACTATGCCGTTCTCGCACACGTCGCCATCCGTAAGGCAGTAAACGTTTTAGCTACTTGATACTGCAGGTAATTATTTGTAAGGGTGAAAACAATTCCACTAGGCATAATACTCTTAGTAAATTTCTATGGATAACATATAAAAGTTAATAGCATCAATGAATAATAATCAAGCGCAAACTTAAAACAGATAGAAAAAGCAAACAACAAGATACATCAGTGGGCGCACGAGCCAAAGACCTAAACAATGTAGCCGCTTAAATACGGCACCGAGTAAAAAAAGGCAATGCAAGAGGTAGTCAAGATGACACACATCAACAAACCGAAGCGAACTCTGAATGCGAGAGCAGTTATTGGGCATATGTTGTAAAGCATTGGGTTGATAAATTTAACAAACTACAGCTCGCCACGCATGCGCCGTATTTAGACACTGATCTATATAAATCGAATTGCTTTAGTTGATATCTTTCTCCGGTAACTGTGGGTTGCGTTCTGTACCCAATTATTTTAACAAAATAAAGACGGCCTTGCCGTGAAAAAAGACTTGGGAATTAATGTTTAAGCTTATTTACCCACAAAGACAGTTTAGGAAAGTAAATCCAATGCCTTTATCGCTCATAATATCTTGAAAGCGGGCTCTGTGAACTACTGAATCAAAATGACTATTCTTAGTGGTTCAGGAACGCAAAATGATGAGCACCCCACATAGCCTAAGATGTCCAAATGGGCAATCAGCATATCCAAAGATAAATTCAGCCATTCCTCATTTTCACACCCGCTAGATAAAATATGAGTGTTGAATTTGTGCATGGATATTGTAAAGGGTTCATGAACTCTAAATGCCGAAAAATAAAATGACAGGAAACTTAGGGGAATTTGTGACAATCCGCAACTAATGGTTAACAAAGAGCAGAAGCATTTAGCGCACGGCGCTTAATTTCTCATCTCATTAGACGTTCCTTCGAGAATCCTAGAAAGTAGCTGACAGCAAAGAAATTGTAGGGGTATTGCGGATATTTAATATATTAACGTCGTTGTTGTGTCACCAATCTTTGCTCTGCTTCTCAATTTTGATTTTAGAGCAAATATATGTTTTATTAGTAGAACACTAGATGTAAACTATGCAAACATAAGGTTGGAGGGTTGGAGCTGGTAGCGGAGAGAGCGTTGAGGCAATGTGACTATTAGAGACTGACTCGAGAAATACAAAAGGCAAAATAATACTATTTCCTATTTCAACGGGCTCTGGTGCCGTAAAGCCCATCAGGTGTACAGTGCACACGCACGGTACGGCGTTTTCCAGAAAAGACGCATAGTCGAAAACTTCAATACTGGAAGAAACTAATAGGATATAAATCCCAACCATAATACGCAAAAATAGGAACTAATGGCGGAAATCTTCACCACAATATTTCCATGATTTTTTGTAGAAACGCGGAGGAATAATGTTCCATCTTTGCAGGAATTGCAGCTGGAACAGAAATATATTCAATGGGCCACTTATCACTGTCCGTGTCATTTGAGCGCTGTTCAACGCTTTCTTGGAAATATCGGAAATAACCTCAATTTTGGAGTCATGCTAGACATGCAAAGTATCCATGATGACGTTTCAAAACTACGCAATCAGTTTAGTTAAACACGTACCATTATTCCGAAAAACAATTTACTAAAATAGTATATAGTATGTTGGTCGAAGAAACATTTCATATTATTGGGAGACAGGATTTAATAAATACAAAACTATGATTTGTTCCGCTTTTGCGATGACTTATAGTCAGCAAAGTAGTCATGTTACTGATGCAAAATGACCACACTTGCTAAAAACCTTGAAATCTAGATAAAGTATTTATGCTTTCAACCCACGAGCCAGACATAAATTTATGCTTTAAGCAAAGGAATGCAGTTTTAATATGCATGCTTTTCTAAAACCCTGCCCGCCTATGGCAAGTTTGACTGGTATGTAATATTTAAAACCCTAAATCCAAAAATAAAGCGTTCGAAACTATTCGCAAAGTGGAGTAGGAGGTCTACCTCACTAAATAATATGGAGTGCCATCAAGATAGCAAAAGATTAGAGGGAATGTAATCCTTAATAAAAGAGTTATTGAAGGTTTATGGTGTATTGAAATCAAAATTAACAGCCACAAGGCGATTTGGTTCTGCGGCAAAAGTCAATAAAATCCTTATTTTACGTAAAACACGTGTAAAAAACGTTCCTGCTTGTGATGAATCTGGACGTATTGGTTTAGGTATAGTAACATGAACTTTCGGAAATAAATGTTTATCACAGACGTACTCAATATTCACGTAATCATTACCCAATTCAACCGCTAACATATACTAAATTGTGTGGCACTTCTGGCATTGAAAAGCTTCAGTTTACTTCAGTTTGCTTCAGTGTTGAAAAGCTTCACTTCAGTTTGTCAACGTCATTCAAAAATTGCGGTATTGCTCCTACTCAAATCATTCCCCATGTATGAAAATAGGTCGTTCTTGCTTAACGAAAAGCGCTCAAATATTTTTCCAAAATATCATATATAAATAACAACCTTGGCAGAGCCTTTCTCAAAAGTCTTTGACGGACTGCGTGTCACTCGGAAGGTTTTTTATGTCAGTCTTAATAACATCACTATTATTGGTTGGCCTTAAGTGATTTGTGATCTGTTAAAAGGCAACCAGCCATTTCTTTTTTTGAACACATTTGGTACAGTTGTGGTGTATCTTTTAATCTACTACCAAAACAACTCGAATGTATTTGGATGAATTCAGATATTTACCTTCATATCTATCTTAAAATTACACAAGTGATAGTAAGTGTAAGGGGAATGCGTATTGATTAGATAAATGTGAGCGAAAGTGAATCATGTAAACTTCAACGCGAAAGATCAGAAGATCTAAATTTGATAAATGTAGAAAAAATTGAGATATCAGAAATATCCTGCTCCAAAATTACAAAACATATTACATATACTCAAAGATATCAGCACAAAAAATTCTGCTGTAACTACAATATTCACGAATAAATAATATTTATTTAACTTTCCTTATAAATGATTTAAAATTCAGGTTATTTACATGTTTATAAATAATATCATACATCTCCTCAAATCCAGTAGACAGCAAGCGTCAATCCAAGCGAAAGAAGGAGGGCAGGGATCAAAAGTAGTCCTGTCACTGGCATAATCTGTCCAACGACTGACTATTAAAACCAATTTATAAAATAAATATTTGAAATGTATTCTAAAATTGTAATTGAAAATTGTATTATGTGCGTTGGTGGAGATGGACAGAATCCAGTCATTTCTACAGACGAGAGATGATGTGGATTGTTCGCAAGCAGACACACAAATAATAAATTAGAACTTGAATCTGCTGACAAATTATTAAACCTGACTAAATTATGTATTCATATGGATTTCATGTAACTATGTATGTATGTATGTGTAACTTTCGAAGTCTGCAATAAATCCAATAATAATAATAATAATAATAATCGATATCGCCACTCCAGACATTTGTGCAAGAAACATTGGGGCCATTGTGGCAATAAATGGGAAGATAAAGAAGGTTCTGCTTGTGGCACTCTGTCTGCCCCATTCTACAACTGTGTTTTTTATCCTTGTCAATAAATTTAAGGTGTCCATTGTAATACTTTCGGATAATGATGAACTTATGATAGATACTGCATTTTGAAAAGATTCTAAAAAATATAAAAGTTAAAAATAATTCGCCAAGCAAAATATATCAAGCTTTAGTAAAAAGATTTCGATCATATCATACTGTATGAGTTTCACTCCCACGCAAGCGACCATAATGTTTGAATAGCTTTTGAGTTTATGTTTATTGAATTAGATTAGAACAGTTTTCCTTAAAAACAATCAAGCTATTATTATCATCATGGGTGATCTGGCTTTTGAAAATATATTAAAGAGAAGAAGCTCAGACGCTATAATTAAAAGGTCGTAATAAAATAAATATTGATTTAATGCAAGCCGCAATTTAAAAAAAAGATACGAGGTCAGCACAACGGTTGATCTCTTATCGATTAAAAACTAACCTGATATAGTTATTAGGTATATGTAGCAAATGGTCTAAACGATGGACTTCAAAAGTTGTATTTCTTTCTATGAAAAATAATAAATTGAATTCCTATCCCAAGTTGACTTTCAAAACTGCGGTGAAGTAAAAGCCTTGCCTTTCCTGTGATGTTACGCGTGCGTAACGGAATTTTTGAAGGTTCACACGTTCTGCAAGTCTTCATTATAATGAATAGAACCCTGCTGATGCAAATGTATGTACACCATAGTAGGCTATTTCCTCACATTTACAATTTAACACAAAAAAGCACTCCAACATTGTCAATGTGAACCTGTTTTTTTCAACCAGTTCATTTACTGTAATTAATTTACAGAAACCTTTTGAAAACAAATCCTTGCAAACACACTTATTGTTTCTGTGACTGAAAAAATATTCAATGATTATTTTTACCTGTTGGTTGCTCAACAAGAGCAGTTTTCTGTTTTGGCACATTACTCGCTTTCGAGTCAAACTTTCCTGCTTCCGCAAATTTACACTACAAGGACAAACACACAATCTTAAATTTTTCTCATAACGTACAACAAACGTATAATTTATTCACTTTAGGTAATTCCAAGTACCAAACAGAGAATAAATGTCGTCAACAAGAAAAAACTCGTGCTGAAACTAGGAGAATCCTTGTATCCATTTCTTCTCCAACACTTTCTAGATTGCACAAGCTGTACCGATTCCATTTTCAGCAAAACACAGGGAACAACTCCAGGATGTCTACACAAGCGAGCACCTAGTCCTAAATGCCTAGGCATTTCCTATTCATGCCACAGTTTCACTCGCGAGAAAAATAGGTATGAAGTGGAAGCACAACGTTGAGTGAATGATGCATTCCTCTATATCATTCCCTTTTCTGTGCAAAAGTTTGGCAAAGTCGTTTCATACTCTCGCCTCATAAATTTTCTACTGCACTTATGTGCACCACTACCAAAGCAAGATAGCTACATTGAGGTAGTAGCATTGGCGTTGAAAAGGAAAATGCCATGATCAACGATAATACTCATGATGAACAATACAACACATCGGGTTTTATATATCCTTCTTCATTTTATATTGTATCAAAATAATCGTAGCGTAAACCAAGTGGTTTTGGGGAATAAAATGAATGATGCATGCAGACGTCGATGAAGAGATGTGATAATCAAAATTATTGAGCGGAACTTCGTGTTCTAGACTGCATAGTCGCTACGTCTGTGTATAATTTATTGATATAACGCATCGCTATCGACATTTCCAAGAAAGGGTAAAGATGTTGCCTAATGAAAAGCTAGTTTTTATGAAGACAGGCTAGAGCTACATTACAAGTGAGCCCATCTATTCAAATTCGTCATCATTTTGCTTGGAAAATATTAGTTTGAAAGATAGATAAAATCAAGAAACCGGATAAGGATGGGAAATAAAAGCCCTAATTGCATACAACTTAAATTGAGTTTGGAGAGACTTTACAAAATTCACTCGAAACTGTCGCGTTTCATTTTATATTCACAGAGTTCTTACTTCTTGACGTGACCCTTAAACCTTGTTTCTGATGGGATTTTATTGATCATTCCTATGAAAAATGGGACATTATATAACGATTTCTTACATTATGCCTTCCCCAGATTAGAAATGAGCGACAGCAGCAGCTACTCCAATTACATTTTGCGAGAATTTTTTGAGAAATGCATAAAGTATTTTATCCCCAAGATATCATTTTGAATGATCAAATTACGGAATTCATAATCCCATGAATTGCATCCTTAGGCTACAACTAAATTTATCCAATTTCCTTGAAAAAGTCTCGAGTTTCTTTCTATTGAAATAAATGATAGGTAAGAACTTTTAATTTATTTTGAGCTCAGGAGTCTGACAAACTGGATTACATCATTGTTTAAGAAAGTCTCTGTTGGAATTCTAGAGCACATTAAAAATTCGTATTAGTACTGAATAAAAGTCATATATTTTAATTACAATCCTCGTGTCCGCGTTATCCGCTCATACCACAGCACTAAATTCAAGAGCAGGATATTTGCCCACTAAACAAATTACACGCGGCCGTTCTTTCACATCAATGCACACAACATCAAGGCAGGACTTAACACGCAGCTTTGTTGAAATAGAATCATGGATACTTGGTAGCGAATAAAAATCCATTCACCTTTGTTCCCTTTAAAGCGCGCAAAAAATCCGTTTTCAGCAGAAATCTAAAATTGAATTTAGAAGATCTTGTGTTATGGGTATTAAAAGTGCTTTCATTCCATATAAACAACTATCATCCGATCATCATGAAAAAAGCCCGTTTCAAACTCATGCCTAATATCCAGTTCTTCCACCAAAAATTATTAACCGAGGAGGCGACATTTTAACAAAATGGGAAGTGAACACGTACTGATAACAAATCTGAGCCTTATTTTATACCGAAGTTTTCAAATGTCAGAATATAGCTCATCAGCCCGTTCTAGCTAAAGATGAGTCAATGAACATGCGCCATGCTGGCGCATTTACATATTTAACTTGACCTAATGACTTTAGTCATGAAACATATGCCATTTCGCCTGACCAACGACTATTAGAGAAGTAGGGCAATTTTTTTCTGTATTTTTTTACCGCTAGCAAGCCTTCTTCGATGTTCATG
>LJIJ01004460.1:0-14770 GCA_001718145.1 Orchesella cincta
TTTGAGAAAAGTGGATATTTTTTTATCTTTTGAAATGAAACTCTAGCTAAATAGTTTCTACGCTTGTTAGGATTTTAAGTTAAAGAGATTAAGAAAGGTTCTAAAATACAAATTCAGACAGAGTTGGAATTCTGTAACAATGAAACGTGTTCAAATTTTTTTAAAAAGTAAAAAGGATTAAATATTTCCTACAAAAAGGTGAATGCATGTGGGTTTGAGCTGCTGAAGAGGTATCTTTTATCCCCTTCATTGCTGAAGCACCTTTCTTTTCAAGCATCATTATACATGAAGTACACACAATATAAATACCTGAAGTAAGGTAGAGAACCCGCTGCAGTACAATCTTACTTGGTGAAGGAATGTTAACATACTGTTTTCTATTCAAGACGGACTAACTGGCTGGCGTTTGTCGTCTTGCTCATCAACTAAAAATTAAAAATGGTAAGTTGATTTATATAAATATTTTTTAACTTTTCAACCTAACGGTTATCAACAAGTTACATTGTTATCAACAACGCTAAATTGCTAATTTATTTGGAATATCATTGTTTTGTTTTTAGGAAAGCCAAACTAAAGATGAAATCGGAAAACCTTCTGAATGCTCAGCCTACATCGCCCAAAAATTACAGAAGGGAGCTTCTGCAGCTGCGGATGTACAATGAGAAATGGCATATAGATTCATCGCCGGGAAAACGGTCGGGTTTTCTGGAGAATTTAGTCAATTAGGTACGAAATGTACTAATTAATTCAAGTTGTACTAATTTTGTCTCCTGTTTTTTTTGGGTTGGCAGAACGACTGTGTGCAATGTAAGCATGTAGTTGGTTATTTTCAGAAATTTAATTAATTTGTATTTTGGTGTAGCTAAGTTTCAATTTTGAGCACAATTAATGTTGCAAACTACATTGCGGTACAGGTCGAGTTTTCTGTTCAGGTAATGAGTTCAATGGTTCAGTGCAGTACAATGATTTGGCAGTGCGGTTCTTCCAGTTGATTGGTTTGTGTTTTTAAATGCATGCAATCTACTTAATTTTTTCCAAAATACCTTAGTTAGACATTTGTGAATGGGATTGTTATTCAGTTTAAGCGCTGCTTTATTGTCATTACTTAATTTTGTAATTAACTACCGCTATGACAGTATTTTTTGACACATTTGAACTACAACATTGTGTTTTCAAGAGTTTAATTTAGTATTTGTTTCGATAAAACTTGTCCTGCGTTCATCAAAAATTTCGCTTTGCGTCTACTGACATTTGTTAAACAGGAATACTAGCTCAGTTTTAGAAACTTGGGTTCTTTACCCATGTTTAGGTATAGGCAGCCTTTTATGCAATGTATGCAAGAGGTTTTGTAATTGTTACTAAAATAACTTACCCCACAAGATTGAATTGGAGTACGTGGAAATTTGGAACAGGCTTTTAAAACATATTCCTATATTCCTCTTCGTTAGCAGAAGGCGTGTGTCAGCATGTGTGCTAAATACACAAAACTTTATACCTAATGTATCAAAATACAATTGTTCAATTCAAATTTTGAAATGTATCAGTTTGAATAAAGCAGTTTCAAAGTTACGCCTTTAGACAAAATGTTACCGAAATGAAATCCCCAATATTTCGTAGTTTCGCAAAATCTTGATTGATAAAGAGCTAGCAAAGTCATTAGTCCTGTGAATATTTCTATTTTTTGTTTCATTTTAAGGGTTTTCTTAGAATAAATGCGCTGTCGATTTCAATTTCTGAAAGATATTAATTGGAAAACTGTGTGAACTTACTGGTTTAGCTATTAGTGCACTTTTAATGTATCATAAGCATATAACTTGAAAACATGTACTAAAACAATGATTAAAATGTAACTGACAGCTGTGTCATTTGTACGAACTCGTTAAATAAACGTTGATTTAATCATCATATTAGTATTGAATCGTTCAGTATTTTAGTGTCGTTACATTTTCTTGTAACTTCTCAATACGCATGAAAGTTAATATTATTTTCTTGCGTCATGTTAAATTTGCATATATAGAAGCAAAGCAGTTATGTTCTACATGAAAGGAGATGTATGTCAGAGCCGTCGCCACCGGGTGTACAGGGTGTACATTGTACACCCAAAAATTTGAATGTCCACCCAAAATTGAATGTCACCCCAAAATATGAATGTCCACCCAAAACATGAATGTCCACCCAAAAGTTAAATGTCCACTAAGGAAAACTTTCAGCAGACGAATAACGTTTTCAAACAATTAATACTATATGCAAATAAATCGTTCCATACGGCACAAATAAAAGAGTTACTCATACACAAACGTACAGCTATCGGGCGTATGTAAGAAATCAGAAGATTGACTAGTATCAACTTGATAATATCAAGTATGGTATGTACACGAGCACGCCAACCATGCCAAAGCCAAACGATTGCAACAAAGATAAACATACCGCGCAACAAACTAGGATGCAAATATAATGCAAATACCTGGAATGACTGTACTGCACATAATTGTGTAAAAAAATTTAAACACACGGCTATGATGTCATTGAGCGTAGTTTTTTAAATTGTTCCTTGAAGTTACTGTAAAGATTTTAATTATTTTTCAAAATGACAGAAGCAACAGACTTTTGATTTTTGGGTCAACCTAGCTTAAATCCTCGACTAACCTCAACCATTGTCCTGGCGAAAGGGTTGAAAGCCCTACAACAAGCACCAGTTGTGACGTTGAGATTCCAGTTACTGATAAAACGTGTGAGTACTTGAGATCCACCCATGATAAATAACACTTTATCTATTCAATCAAGCCATTTGTTGTCAGTAATTTTGTTTGTTTGATATGGCAGAAAAAAATAAAAAAGTGATTGTCAATAAAGTTTTTCACGTTCATGTGTCATGTCATGCATAATGGTTGATTTAAATATGTTTACTTAATTCATTCTTAAATGTAGTAAAGCTGTTTCTGCTTCTAACGATCTCCAAACGGAAATGAATGCACTTGTAGCTGGTGTGACATTTTGGCTTGAGTGGTAAAATTTTGTTACAACGTACATTTTTATGTTGCGTTTTATGGATTGACTGATAAAATTTAATTCGCTCTTGTGCTTCACTTTTTAGCACCTCATCACGAAATCCAGATTGCTCCGCAGATTTACCAAAACCGGACATTCAATTTCCAATTAGTGGTACAATTTGTACTCCTGGATGCATTACGACGATACTATCGAAAAAATCTTCTGCTTTTACTGTCTGAAATCCAATGCAAAAGGAATTTTTTTACTTCGGCCGAAGCAAGAATGCCTCTTACCGTGACAGGATTTTGTAATTGGAAATACGGTTCTTCTGCCTACTAAAATTGGGGTTTGAAATCCTTTTTAGTAAAAAATGGCGGCTTGTACACCCACTCAAAAACCCGTGCGACGCCCTATGCTATCAACCAACTATTATTGACACATATGAAAACTCCCAAAACTATTTTGCCAACGTTGCGGAAGACCGAGTATTTTATTCAGTTTAAAAATGTTAGTGGATGGCTGACAAACATTTACCATGAATTCCACAAGTTTTTGTACCGTGAATTCAGGATACAAGCACACTTTCTGGCAGAAAGGTTGCATAATGTTGAGAAGCAATCAATGCTTGTTTTTCCAATGAAGCAAGTATAAAAGGAGTTAACATCCCAGTTATCACCCCAGTTGATATTGTTATGGTTGTGCTAGCAAACGTAGAGCTACTAAATTATCATTGTTACTGAATTAAAATGGTTCTGGCTGAAGTTGGTTAAGACACCTTTATTCAATGATAAAATAAAATTACTTATATTCAGAACAAACACCGTCAATACCATTCCGAGAAGAGAACAATACAAGATTATTTTTAGCAAAATTGTTAACAAGCAAACCCTGGCCTAATTCAGAAGCATGCATTCTCGTTATAAGTTGGCATTTACTTTTATTGTTATGAAAGCCTGAACATGACAAGTTTTTTAATGTGCTTAGGCTAAGTTAATTGTTTTGAGGTGTTTTAAGTAAGGATAAACCTGTTTTTAACGCCAGCAAACACCAAATAACAATGAAAATGTTGACGATCTGAAAAAAACGGGTGTACTCATATTTTTTACATTCTTCATCTTTTTAATATTCATAGGAAAAGTCCGAATATAACATGTAGCAATAAATTTTTAAAGATTTTAAAATAAGCCTCCTTTTGTCGAACCTAATTTTTAAATTGAGACTTTCATATGATAAACCAGGGCTTGTTCAGCATTTCTGATAATAAGTATCATCAGTTGTTTGACCACAAATATTCTAATGAGTAGAGATCCGTCTCCGTTTGCTATAGTTTTTTATTTGTCAGAAGCATGGAATTATAAATATGACAATATAAGGAAGTAAAACACCACACAAAAATTCAGGATTCGTTTGTCGGTTTCTTGTGCGTCGTACATTGTTTTTCAACTAAACTGCATAATAATTTTTCAGTTTAGTTTTAATTATAAATGATGTTGATTTACTGATTTTCTAACACAAACCCAACAGTCATACAATCCAAATAGAAAATTTATAAGAAATGCTTTGTGTTCAGAAGAAAATTGATATGCGCCACGTTTATCGCAGAACGCTGACAAAATACTGAGAAGTCGTCATTGTGTTTTTCTCTGATTATTTAGAAATGCAAGAAAGCAAGTATAAAAGGAGGTAGCATCCCAGTAATAACTCTCAGATAAAATTCAAATACGCTGATACTTGATTAAGCCAATATTTAAAAAGTTTAGAGTTGATTGTCATTAGTACATAAATTGGAAAAAGAACATAAATATATAAACATCTATAAGACAAGTACTACTTAACTGTTGGTTTAAGCTGAAATTCTGTCGTCATACACAATTCATTATTCAAGTAAAATAAGCATAGCATTAAATTAAACGGATTACAAATACTTTTTAAAGTATAAAAGTAACCAGTATTAACAATAATAATACCGTTGAAAACGTTTACAACCAAAAATTCGTGTTGCAACTCCACATAATTTCAAATTAAACAATTATATTTAAAATGCTTTTGCATTACTGTTACTCATCATTTATTATTATCAGTGGCGGAGACGTAGGAGGGGCAGGTGGAGTGAACCCTTTAGCCCCTGAGCTCGAGGCCCCACTATATCGTGAACAAGAAATAATAACTTGAAAGACAGGGTTGCACAAGCTATAAATACGCTGCCCACAAAAGCGTTGGTGCAAGAAATGTATTGGAATCGTGGGTACATTTAAGTGGGGAAAACCACAAATTGAGTATATGTATTAATGCAAAATGGTTCATACTGGAATTTTTCGTTCGATATGTTTTAGTGATGTTTGCTAGTTTAATGAAAAATAACTAGCGTGAATCGTTTCCGAACTTGGTAATAAGCGGTGACTTATTTGTCATTGTCTATACCTGTAGCTTAAGAGAAGATTGTTTTCAAAGTTTAGAAACTACTTATGTAATGCGACTCGCAATTTTAAACGTTGAAAGTAAACGAGCTCAGCGGCTTGATATTAAAGAAATGGAAAAACATGAAGAGTAACTTAGACCAAATTAACTGCTTACAAAATACCAGTCTTGTATGACTTTTAAACTTGTTGTAAGTAAACGCTTTCCCAGGTACTAGTCAGTCAGTGCTCAGACCGCAAATGTGTGGGTTCCAAATTAATTTTAATCAACACATTTTTTGTAACAAAAAATCTATTGAGGCGTTACAAAATTAAAAATTCGTTTTAGCAACTTCACAAACTTATTTTTCTAACAAAATTTTCACTTTGAGCGTTGTTTTCTCATGTGAAAAATGTTCGAATTTTTAAAGAAAACAAAAAAATTGGATCCTATAATGCTCTAAAACCTCAAATTACGGGGTCAAGAGACCAAGATAAAAAAATTGGGGTCTGATCACTGACTTGTTGCTCCGGCCTAATAATCCGTCCTCGTATTTTATAACGTGCCACGTTTGGCCCGTAATTTGAGCGTTTTAGAGCTTATAGGATCAATTTTTTTGTTTTCTTTAAAATTCGAAACATTTTTTCACATGAGAAACAACGCCTCAAAGTGAAAAATTTGTTTGAAAATAAGTTTGTGAAGTTGAAAAGGGGAATTTTTAATTTTTATAACTCCTAAGTAGATTTTGTACAAAAATGTGTTGATTTAAAATTAATTTGGACCCCACATTTGCGGTCTGAGCACTGACTGACTAGTACCTGGGAAAGCGTTTACTTACAACAAGTTAAAAGTCATACAAGACTGGTTTTTTGTGTACAGTTAATTTGCGTCTACATTACGCTTCATTGTTCTTCCATTTCTTTAATATCAAGCCCTTGAGCTCGTTTACTTTCAACGTTTAAAATTGCGAGTCGCCATTACATAAGTAGTTTCTAACTTTGAAAACAATCTTCTCTTAAGCTACAGGTATTAGACAATGACAAATAAGTCACCGCTTATTACCAAGTTCGAAACGATTCACGCTAGTTATTTCTTCATTAACTAGCAAACATCACTAAAACAATCGAACGAAAAAATCCAGTATGTAACCATTGCATTAATACATATACCAATTTGTGGTTTTCCCACTTAAAATGTACCAAACGATTCCAATACATTCTTGCACCAACGCTTTTGTGCAGCGTATTTATAGCTTGTGCAACCCTGTCTTCAAGTTTATATTTCTTGTTCACGATATAGTGGGCCTCGAGGCTCAGGGGCTAAGGGTTCACTCCACCTGCCCCTCCTACGTCTCCGCCACTGATAATAATAAATGATGAGTAACAGTAATGCAAAAGCATTTAAATATAATTGTTTAATTTGAAATTATGTGGAGTTGCAAACACGATGTTTGGTTTCTAAACGTTTTTCAACGGTATCATTATTGTTACAGGGGTTACTTTTATACTTTAAAAAGTATTTTTAATCAGCATAAATTTAATGCTATGCTTATTTTACTCTTTTAAATTAACAACGAAGAACGAATTTTAGCTTAAAACAACAACGGGGGGGTAAGAAGCATTTGTCTTATAGATGTTTATATTATTTATGTTCTTATTCCCAATTTATGTACTAATGACAATCAACTCTAAACTTTTTAAATATTGGCTTATCAAGTATCAGCGTATTTGAATTTTATCTGAGAGTTATTACTGGGATGCTACCTCCTTTTATACTTGCTTTCTTGCATTGCCAAATAAGCAGAGAAAAACACATTGACGACTTCTCAGTATTTTGTCAGCGTTCTGCGAAAAACGTGGCGCATATCAATTTTCTTCTGAACACAAAGCATTTCTTATAAATTTTCTATTTGGATTGTATGACTGTTGGGTTTGTGTGTAGAAAATCAGTAAATCAACATCTATTTATAATTAAAACTAAACTGAAAAATTATTATGCCAGTTTAGTTGAAAAACAATGTACCGACGCACAAGACAAACCGACAAACGAATCCTGAATTTTTGTGTGGTGTTTACTTCCTTATATTGTCATATTTATAATTCCATGCTTCTGACAAATAAAAAAACTATTACAACGGAGACGGATCTCTATTAATTACAACATTTCTGGTCAACCAACTTATGATACTTATTATCAGATATGATGAAACAAGCCCTGGTTTATCATATGAAAGTCTCAATTAAAAAATTAGGTTCGACAAAAGGAGGCTTATTTTAAAATCTTTAAAAATTTATTGCTACATGTTATAGTCGGACTTTTCCAATGAAATTTGAAAAGATGAATAATTAAAAAAATATGAGTACACGCGTTTTTCCAAATCGTTAACGCTTTCATTGTTATTTGGTGTTTCTGGCGTTAAAAAACAGTTTTATCCTTACTTAAAACACCTCAAACAATTTAATTTTGCTTAAACGCATTAAAAAACTTGTAATGTTTTATAAACAGTTAAAAGTAAATGCCAACTTAGAATGAGAATGCATGCTTCTGAATTAGGCAACGGTTTGCATGTTAACAATTTTGATAAAAATAATCTAGTATTGTTCTCTTCTCGGTATGGTATTGACGGTGTTTGTTCTGAATATAAGTAATTTTATTTTCTCATTGAATAAAGGTGTCTTAACCAACTTCAGCCAGAACCATTTTAATTCAGCAACAATGGTAATTTAATAGCTCTACGTTGCTAGCACAACCATAACAATATCAACTGGGGTGATAACTGGGATGTTAACTCCTTTTATACTTGCTTCATTGCACTGTTGACTTCGCCGTGGAAAACAAGCATTGATTGTTTCTCAGTATTATTTCACCTTTCTGCCAGAAACAGTGCTTGTATCCTGAATTCTTGGTAAAAAAAACTTGTGGAATTCTATGGTAAATGTTTTTCAGCCACCCAGTAACAATTTTAAACTGAAGAAAATACCTCGGTCTTCCGCAACGTTGCCAAATAGTTTTGGGATTTTTCATATGCGTCAATGACAGTTGGTTGATAGTTATTACTAAAAAGGATTTCAAAGCCCAATTTTAGTAGGCAGAAGAACCGTATTTCCAATTACAAAATCCTGTCACGGTAAACAGGCCGTCTGCTACGCCGAAGTTGAAAAAATTCCTTTTGCATTGGCTTTCAGACAGTAAAAGCAGAAGATTTTTTCGATAGTATCGTCGTAATGTATTCAGGAGTAAAAATTGTACCACTAATTGGAAATTGAATGACGGTTTTTGGTAAATCTGCGGAGCGGAGATTTCGTGATGAGGTGCTAAAAAGTGAAAGCACAAGAGCGAATTAAATTTGGTCAGTCAATCCATAAACTGTACACTGTAACAAAATTTCGTACCATTTAAAGCCAAGACGTCACACCAGTTCCAAGTGAATTCATTTTCCGTTGGGAGATCGTTAGAAGCAGAAGCAGTTTTACTAAGAATACTATCTAAGAATGAAATAAGTAAAAATATTATAATCAAACATTATGCATGATACATGAACATGATGAACACATTTATAAACAAACATTTTTTAATGTTTCTGTCATTGGGCAGAACAAACTAATTATTCACAAGCAATTGCTTGATTGAATAGATTAAATAGATTGAAAGTATTATTTATTATGCATCTCAAGTACTCACCCGTTTTGTCGGTAACTGGACTTTGAGCTAGGGTTAACACAAAAATCGAGCGTCTTTTGTTTCTTTGCTTCGGACATTTTGAAAAATAAATTTAAGTTTTAAAGTAACTTCAAACAATTCAAAAACTGAGCTCAATGATATCATAGCCTTGAGTGTTTAGTTTTGCTTTGCATACGTAGCTGTACGTTCGGGTACGAGCAGTGCAGCTGTGGTACGGGGGGTTTTAACATAGGCGATCCCGTGTACTATGCCCATTGCCCTTTAGCCAATTGGCTAAAGGGGCATGGCGGCGCAATAGTACACGGGATCGCTATTGTTAAAACCCGTATACGACGTACACAGCTGCACTGGGTACGAGTAACTCTTTTATATTGTGCCGTTACGCGGATAACGATTTGATTGCAAAGTATATTTGTTTGAAAACGTTATTTGTCTCTTGAAAGTTTTCCACGGTGGACATTCAAATTATGGCGTGGACATTCCGGTTGGCGACTGTGGACATTCGCAGTTTGAGGGTGGACATGCTAAGTTTTGGGGGACATTCAAGGTTTTGGTGTGGACATTCGAGTTGTTGGCCGTGGACATTTCGAGTTTGAGTGGACAGTTCAAGTTTTGGGGTGGACATTTCAAGTTCTGGGTGGCACATTCGAGTTTTGGGTGACATTCGAGTTGAGTGGACATTCAATCTTTGGGTGGACAATACAAGTTTGGTAGACACAACTGTTGGCGTAGGACATTCAAATTGTTTTGGGTGTACAATGTACACCCTGTACACCGGTGGCGACCGGCACTGCGTTGATAGATATTTATTTGATTTGGAAAGGCTTTCGGTGCAACAATTTTAACTGTAAGTTTAAATACAGCATGGAAAAACTTTTTTCTATTACTAGGGATGTTTTTTTAGTTAGTAAAGCGTCTTAAAATAAAGGTAATAATAATAAATGATGAATTTACAGTAATACCATACGCAGTTTACATAGAGAAAGGAAACACTTCGAGTGACGCATGAGAGTTTGAAGGCATTTTAAAATCTTTAATTCAAGAACTTTAAACCAAGTCGGAAGAATAGCAGTTGTAGCAAGCCATTTAATTAGCTACAAAACTTAGGTTAAGAGAACATAATGATGACCATTTGACCTCGAGGTTGATTGTTTTGTCAGCTTCACAAGAGTTGTCGCGCAGAAGTACAAAATCGAGCTAAAAGACGACATGTAAAAGCATCGCTGTTCTTAAAAAAGGAGGATTTAAAATACGAAAGAATCACATGATAGATAAAAACGCCTAAAATCCGTAGACACAAACAGATTGTCCGTTTGTTGTCGTGTTTCTGGAGATATTGACGCCAAAGAAGGCATGGTTGCGAATAACGTGTATCAGAACCATCCCTTTACTTTGAGCAGACCAGCGGCAAACAACATTGAATTAAATAATTTGCTTTGATGGAACATCAAGCTAAGAAACTGGGGGTTCGTATCCAAACAGATAAGAGCTCATCCAAGCAAACAGTTTCAGCAGGGACCGCTAAACGACGCGCGCCATTGCCAGCCAAAAAAATTGTTAAGAAATATTGTCAACAAGACAATGAAAGTACGATAACAAGACCTTCCCAGACACCTGCTCCACAATAGTTTCAAAGAACGGACTCTAGCTAGAGCCTACATCAAAGAAAATAAAACATTCGTCTAAATTTTTCAAACGCCTGGGTTTACAGGCTTATGTACCATTTGGGACCGTTTGAAAGCCCTTAATATCCAGGCACCATTGCCGCGAAATATTACTTGAAGCATTGGTTGATGACGATTCTGAATTCCCAACACCACGGAGGACAACTACAAACTTGGCGTGTTTGGTCAGATTTGGCTTCGATACTCTTTATCAAAAGAACTTGTTAGCATTTTTACAAGAAAATGTGTCTTTTGTGAATGAACACGAAAAGCCACCTTCACGCCCAACCACCTGCGCGAATTCGAAAAATTCTGGGCACTGCGTAAAGGCACTACCATACCTTGCCTAAAGAGCCCAAGATACTTTCCAAGTTCTAAAACGCTAAGAGAAACCTTCATCGGAAGTTACCAAGTCTTCCAACGCAAACCTAATTATACGTATGAAGAAAAGGCTTGGACCCAAAGCCAAAATTGTTTCACTCTTTTTTTTTATTATGTTGTGTAGCTAATTAAATTTGCTACAAAACTGCTATATCCGATTTTGTTTAAAGTGCTTTGGTTAAAATTTAAATACCTTCAAACTCCCATCGTCACTCAAAGTGTCCCTTCCATATACTGTTTAAATTGAAACTATTTGCAGGTGCTGACACGACTTTTGGTTTGTAAACTTATCTCACGTAACATTCTTATTGTTACAGGGATTGCTATTAAAAGTTTAAAACCATTTGTAATTATTTCAATTTAATGTCATACTAATTTGAAGTCCTCATAGTCAAAACGAATTAGGAATTTCATCGTAAACCAACAGTTAAGAAGCATTTGTCTTACAAATGTTTATACTATTTATGTTCTTTATTCCAATGTATGCATTAGTGATAATCAACTGGAAACGTTTTGAATATTTGTCAATTAAACTAAGGCACATTTGAATTTCATTTGAGAGTAATTACCGGTATGTTACCTCCTTTTATACTTGTTTCGTTGTTGCATTACCGAAAGAGAAATAAAAAACATTGATGGATTCTCGGTATTCTCTCAACTTTCTGCGATAAACGTTGCTCATATCGATTTTCTATTGAACAAAAACACTGCTTTTAGTTCTTTGAGTGAATGGTACAACTGTTAATTATGTGTAGGAACATAAAGTCATTATATCAACATCATTCTTAATACAAACTCCAGCTCAAGGGAAGGCAAAAAACAAAGCTAAAAAATTATTATTCAGTTAAGTTGAACAACATCGTACCAAGAAACATGAAAAAACAAATCACACACACACGTGTAGAATATTTTCTGCACGCATCATAAATTCTTCTACCTTGCTCATTTTCTTTTATTTTATATTAAAACAAAAAGCAATTTTAGAATACAACTCAATAAACAACTGTACTTCGCGAGATTTCGTCAACAAAACTCAATACAATACAATGTAATGAAACTTCGGCATCCTATAATTTCAGTTGCCAACAATAACACCAAGAACAAAAACTTTATTATGCTTTTTTGCAGTAAATGACACAAAAACATGCAAGAAATACTGGATAAGTGTACTTGGCAAGAATCCGCTTTTACTTAAGGTAAGCATGCGGTTATCAAAACATAACACGGCCAAAGTAGGCGCGTCTTTCTGATTTAGTGCCGACTTAGAGGTTTTTTACGCAGTTGATATTGTGGAGCTTGATAACATTGAATGTTCGCTGCTATACATATTTTCAGTCTCTGGGTCAGTTAACGATCCGTAATTTCAGCCTGAACGCACTTCAATTTGTCCTGATTATCATTATACTGCTTTCTCAAATTCGTTTAATATTCACATCAGAGGGCACACAGATCTGTGTCTGTTGCCTTTTATACGTTCTCTATGCGCAACATCGAATCAGCCGAAACAATTAATTATTGTTCTCTTCTTGGAAGTAAGTTTGACTGTATGTCGATCACGTTGTTATTCACTGTAGTTCACTTCTCATTCTCTCCCCACTGCAGACAATTTATTACCGATGGCATACAGGCGGCACCGAAACATCTGTTAGTACTCAACAGCTCGTTCAAGTGTAATGTGCTGCAGCTTTTTTCCACATTTGGTTGACTGATTGAATTGTTTTTTCCAGTATTAAAACTAATAGTGCGACTTTGCATGGACAAGCGCACAATGTCGTGCCATATGGCTTTAAACGAGAATGACTTTTGCAAATCATTCTAATTATGACTGAAAGCAGACTGCTTCAAATACAAACTCATGTGAGGAACGCACAGAAAGCTAACCGATGTCTTCATACTTTCTAGCAAGGTTAGGGAATGTGTTTTTGCTAAATGTTTTACTTGTGAGATTTCAGCAACGAGTTGCCGGCTGGCAACTACAACATAGTTTATTCAACGACCATTATTTGCACAGGGTGGTTTTCTTGTATACCGGTTCCTTAGCAGAACGTAGATTTGGTCTTGCAATTCGAAAAAAATAAATGCCTTCTCTTCAGCTATGCGGCTATAACTTTTACACAACAGTGAAATTCGTGGACGATGCGGGGTCATTTCTTTAAGCATACAGTCATTCGTTTAATGATCCTTACTGAGATAAATTGCTACAACTAAAACTTTTAAGCATATTCGAAATCTGAGTTTGCGTGACAGTTACTGAATTTTTCATTAGTATCCATCCAAAATTTTGTAATTCTCCAGCTGGAGGTACAGGGTTATAACAAGAATAGGCCATCTGTTTTAAAAGTTGTCTTGAATAATCCATGGTGGTATCCAAAATTTCTTAGTACGTTGAGTTGTGAAAAATGAGTAACTTGCTACGTATGTATGGATTTATCTAATTTCCCCATGCGATTGGGCGTGTGAAAGAGGAGCTAGGTCTTTTTTTGCCACAGCCTAAAAATGTTTGTCCACGCCTTACCTTAAATTTTGCGCCACCAGCCTAAAAATGTTTCCTACAGCCACAGCCTTCAAAAAATTTTTTGCCACAGCTTAAAACAAGCTTTGGCCACAGCCACAGCTGGTTAACAATTTTGCCTACAGCTAAAAATGTTTGCCATAACCACCGCCTAATAATATTTGACCCACAGCCACACCTAAACATTTTTGTCCCACTACTCCACAGCCTAAAACTTTTGCCTACAGCCACAGCCTAAACATTTTTGCGCACAGCCACGGCCTTAAAATTTTTGACGCGCAGAACATAAGGCCTAAAATGTTTGCCTACAGCCACAGCCCACACGTTGTTGGTCCACAGCCACAGCCCGAAACGTTTTTGCCCACAGCCCCTAATTTATTTCCCCACAGCTCATGCGTTATCTAAACGCGATTGATAGATAAAGGTTATTTTTATGCCATGAAAAAGATCTTTACTTGTGATTTCTGTCTACTAAGAAACGCGACTTTTAATTATCTTCAACTGCATACATTTTTTAAAAAATGATTAACAAAAGTACCACAGTGTTTATGACTGACAGGCATTTCCACTTAAGTTTATTACTGGATGTCATCTGCTTTCACATAGCTTTTCAGTGAAAAACCGTCAAGGAAAACACAAAGAAATGAAAGCATTTTTTGAGTCTATGCAACTTTATAGCAATTTGATTTTTACAACAGAATATTTCATCTTAAAAACTAACGCTGACAAATCTATATTGTAAGTCAAAAACCTTGATCTTAAAACCAGTGCACATAGTCGTAAGATCTGAATTTTTTTTCATAGGCTCTTTCTGATATGGATTTTTTGTCATGCGATGGTTAATGCTGAAAGCGGTTTTCTAAGGTCGAAATTTGAGTGAGACCCGATGGCATGTTGAAAGATTTTGAAAATGCTCCCACAAGAAGTTGGGGTTGTTTTGTCGCCTCGGATCCTCACGTTTTAGGGCCAAAAATGAATTCCGTGTAACTTCCAGCAAGAATTTGGCCACAACTTCCCCTTTGGCCGTCATATGTTTCAGGGTAACACAGAGCTTCTTAGCTTCCAATTCGCCACCCTCAGCTAAGGGGAGAAGCTGGTGGCCAGAGCCATCGGCTATCGCGATTGGAAGTCGAGCAAACATTTA
>LJIJ01004461.1:0-14764 GCA_001718145.1 Orchesella cincta
ACCCCGTGAAGTCAGCCCCAGTTTTCAACCCCAGTCCCCATGAAAAAGTCTCAAGTTTCTGTACAACTAACATTGTGAAACAGCACCCCATCCATGAGCTGCTGATGTTTAAAGGATAGTCTGCCCTTTGTTCTCACAAACAATCAGAAATCAGTTGAACTTCTGATTGATGAGACAAGATGATCGTCGAGACGAGAAAAATGGAAAAGAGCTGGAGAACCGCGTATATAACACTTTCTCAGTAAAATAGTCATCAGGCACTTTTCTACATGCATTTTGAGAGTAAGTTGGGGAAAGTGGCTACCAGTAAGAACAAACGGTGTAGGTGGAGACGGGCCAATTTTGGAGAAATAAAAAGCGCTTTGAAGTTTCCACGTCTGTCAAGTTAAGAAGCAATGCTTTAGACTATACGAAATTTCTCAAATTCATTAAGATTTATATTAAACTCGAATGAGTTCTGAACCTTTTTAGGGTAAAAGTTATCGCAAACGTGTCATGATTAAAGGAACCAAAGAGCATCAAACAGCATCCTTAACTTTAGATATGCGGTCACTGGATGTTTGAAATCCCCATTACCTGACGATTTCAAATATATAATGTTTAATTTTTAAAAAAGCATCTTAAAGCATCCTGAAACGAAAGACCATTCAAAGAGCATCTTGGGGCTTGAACAAGCATCCTGAGTAAAAATTGACACGATATTGCAGAATGAAGAGAAAACTTTGTCCTTTTTTATAGAAAATAAAATTTCAAATTGATATTTTCTATAATATATTAGCATTTGTTCGCAGAAATTCATTTATATGGGTCAATTTAGTAAAAAACACACTGGGGTTTAACTTGAATAAGTTTTATTTTTAAATGAATTTGATTGGAAAGGGTTGAGAAGGATAAACTGAAGTAGATAAGCTTTTCTTCGCATTTATAATGTAAGTTTAAAAGCGTAAATTAGGTAGAAAAATGTGTCCCTGTTATTCAAGTGCTCAAATATTTGTTCAAATTCCAAATCTTTTTGTAAAAAAAAGTATGTGAAAGAGCATCCAAAAGCATTCAAAAAAAACACTTTCCTAACTTACTCTCAAATGCATGTAGAAAAGTGCCTGATGACTTTCTTACTGAGAAATTGTTACATGCGCAGTTCTCCAGCTCTTTTTTACTTTTCTCGTCTCGACGATCATCTTGTCTCATCAATCAGAGGTTTCTTTCAACAATGTTAGTTGTAGAGAAACTTGAGATATTTGCATGGGGGCTGGGGGTTGAAAACTGGGGGCTGACTTCACGGGGTTGGGGGTTGAAAACTGGGGGTTAACTTCACGGGGGGTTGGGGTTGAAAAACTGGGGGCTGACTTCACGGGGTGGGGGTTGGGGTTGACTTCACGCCGTTGGGGGCTGGGGGCTGACTTCACGGGGTTTGGGGGTTGACTTCACGCACAATATGAGTTTGATGTAGGGAAGCGTTTGGTGCTCCTGTGTTGGTTTTGTAGCAACTTTAGTTACGAAACAGATAGTTAATGGAATCTCTAGTTTGTACCGGTTATTTTAGCGATGAAAATAAGCTATACATTTAATTTAAAACAGCCATATTATATGAAATTTTTAATTATTAAGTAGCTTGAGTTTTGCAGTGTTGCAAAGTTATCATAACATTACATTCATAATATTTTTGTTAGAATGGAAAATATGCTTTTTAAATGTTACAACGCTTCAGGCTGAAATTATCTCACACGCAAATAAATCAGACATTTATTGCAATCAGTCTATAAAACTCATTAAGGGCATAGGAAAAGAAATGAAAATAAATTATAACGCAACTGCACTGAAAAAAAACAAGCAGTTAACAATTGTAGTGTGTAAGCCCAGCTATTCAGAATCCGCATCAGCAGCCGATAGCTGAGCTTCCTTCTCATTCATGACATCATCACAAGCACCGTGGCTACTTTCATCATCACTCCCAGAAACGCAGTCATCCCAGAGAAAACGGCCTTTGAAAGCGGAGCTTGTTTGATCTGCCTGGGTCATCAAGTTAGCCATTCACGAACATTCCATCTCACGTATGATGCAGATCGGTCAACTTTTTCTGAAATTCAAAGATATGCAGATTGGGAAGTAGTAGAAGCAAATTTGATGACCCAAACCTTCATGCTTCTGGAGGTAAAAAAGAGTGGAGAATCCAAATAAAACTACTTTCAGGGTCAATAAACTGCCTCCGTATTGGAGCTCATAATTGCCTAAACCAATTCATCACTATTTTATTGCGGATCCCGGCAGAAACGCTTTTGTAGGCCTAATACCAAAAGGAGGTGCAAGGATTTTGTGACTTACATGAAATAGAGGACTCTTTTACGACGCATTTTGATACTAGGCGTTCGTCTCAATCCCCGCCGCGAGCGGCGATACTCTTTCTAAGAGCGTTTTAGACTGAAAAGATATTGTGCCCAAAGCCCCACCAAACCGAATTTTTCAAGCTAATAATTGCCTTTTTAGTGGCTTGTATTTTTGGAAATGTGATTTTATTAAATATAAGTTTTACAACACGTAGTAATGTTTTAGGAACAAAATATAAGAAGAATTGCATTGAAATAAAACATGTAAATTTTTGAGGTTAGAGATTTTAAAACTTAAAGCAGCTAGAAAAGTATCGCCGCGCACGCGGTGAGAGCCAACGCATACATCAAAATGTTCGTAAAGAGTCTTCTCTGAGCTTTATGCCAAATCCTTTGCCAACCTCCTTTTGGATTGAGCGTTTTGAATTTCGAGAAAAAGTTGACGATCTGCATCAGTGCATCTGTATCAATCATCGTTAGGCAAATCTAGCCTCAGTTGATAACGCACTTCTCCACTCATCTGAAAAATTAATCACATACATTAGACTCAATAAAGTCGAGTCTTATCTTTACAAGTAGCCTACGTGGAACTCGCAGAAAAGTAATGATAAAACATTTCAAACTCAACTTTCACCATCTCCGTCATTATCTGAATCTGATGCTCAGATTTTTTAGTATATTCTGAAATAGTTCATTGCCGCCCAGTTGTTGTTTTTATACAAAAGGTGACGGGTTGTGCTGACGTCACAATGCTCCAAAATTACTTCGCATTGACATAGGAGTCAGCAGGACGCCACAGAGTCAAGCTGCAAATACTAGTGGAGCGAATGCGCGACTTTGCTGTTGAAGTACTGCTTTGGTAAGCAAGTACTCGAACCGGTGGCTCTTTTTATTACTGGATCCCAGGACTCATCAATCAATTTCTTGATTGCTCGTTTTTTATGTCCTAATTGCTAGCTTTACCAGGTGAACGCGCAACATTTGGCGTGAACAGAGTAATCAGTTCGTTCGCGTCGATGGTTGGTTCCAATAATGTCTAAATAGCCTTGCGGTGACTGTTTTCTGCAAGACAGATTGAATGGAAAAGGTATCAAGTTAGTTAGGTTCTTTGTTCCATCAATATCTTTTTGCCAAATTGACAACCCTTTGGCAAGTAAGAGTTTTTTAGTTGGAATTCATTAAAGATATCTGCTGGTTAGAATACACCGGTCCATTAAACACAACATCCGGTTGTCAAATGTCATCCCCCTGATAATTATGATCATAAAGGGGATGCATATAGTGATTAAAATAAATAATCCATAAGCGAAAAGTTGTCCACGCTAGTCCCCATACCCCTAATTTTCAGCCGGTCTTCTACACGATCGGTTCTCCGAATTTTTCTCTATTGCTTTTCTGTATAAAGAAAAGGAACATTCATTTATTTGGTTCTGAATGACATGACTTCTGTAGTGATGCCTTCTTTTGTCTCTCTGAAATGCCAACATTCCTTTTGACACCGCAAGGACAGCTTGAAACTATTATTTTCAAAATCAATGTATTTGGACGGAACGTGACACGTCTCGAATGTCTCTGCAATAACTATCCCGGTTTCCAACACATCATCTCCTTCGATCGTGTTGAAATTAGTCTCAATCAGGTACTTAAAGCTTGGCTGTGTTGATCACATTCGAAAGGCATTCCCATCCCCGATGCTCTTTGTTGCTTCAGACGTCATATCCAGCGCTTAGGTCTGTTTGGAAAGATGTGCATTTGAAGGCGGCCTAATATCAGCTTGTATTAAAGAGCCAATACTCGTCACACAATGGGTCCTACGGATCCTTAATCTAGTCCAAAATATTTGCAACAATCCCTTAAACAGATTCTGTTTCATCATCCGGTTTATCTCATCTATCCAAGCCACGTGACAATTTGGTTGGAGTAGTCCTTGTGGGCGCCTACTAGTCGATTCGTTGGAATCGTAATGAAACCCTTCTCATCCTCAGAGGGATGAAGCGGAACCGTACACCATGATAAAAACGAACTTTACAACTCGTGTCTCAAAATCTACCGACAAACCTTAGCAAAAAAACCTAAATATCACAAAATGCACAATGCATTCACCACAAAAAACAGCAAAACTCACTCTTTTTCCGAAAATTCTTCTCCTTCTCTCCGTTATTATGTCCTCGTCTAAACAAACTCCAAATTTTAATCCCCCATAAAATTCGGAAGGGACCTTTTCCTTCAAAAGTTGTAACTGAATTTTTAGCAGCAGAGCTCGGTCTCGATACGATAGAATGACTTCTAAGCAAAAACACGGGACCGCAAACAAGCAGAAAACAAAATGGAAACAGCAATGCACGTTTAATCAACGGCGAAACACAACTCAATTGGTAAGCCGACTCCTAGGATGCTGCAGAAGCTAATGATTTGGGAAGAAAATGCCAAAACCTTAAATTTCTACAAAAAGGAACACAAAAGTCTCAGGAATGCCCCGGACATTTCCAATAGGTTTTCATTCCGACTTTTTCTGCTTTTCGAGGATCAATCATGCTCAGCAGAGGGTTCTCCTTGTAGAGGAGAAGTGGGGCATCCTGCAAAGGCTGGGTCATTTGTGAATATTTCTTTGATAACTTTGAGATCCGACACTATTACAATGCTTTAAAAACATAAATAAATATTGTGTAAATTAACTTTCAATTGTATGTAATTTCATAAAAGATTTCTTACATTTGTCTTCGAAATCGAACGTTTAAAATTGGCATGTATTTTTGGCCGTTTCGTAAAGAGCCATTTTCCGAGTGGAGTACATTTCCAAAGTGGGAGTCCTTCTGGTGTGAAATTTCTTCAAAATCCGAGTTTACAACCTTTCTGTTACTTTGTTTTGAAGACAAACAATGGAAGGATTACAATTGCCATTAAAACTCCGACAACAGAAATGTCATGCTTTTACGAATATCCTTGTTTGATGGATAGCACAAATGAAATGAATTTAAGTAATCAGGTCAACCTGAAAACTCCGGAAAATACCAAAATTCATATATGTGGACTTGTGGACAATATCACAATTCAAATTAATAATTATGAAACAAAGCGATTAGCAACTGGATAATTGCAGTGGTGTACTCATTTTATTTTTGGTTTCATGGCAATTTTGACACGGTAATCCCCTTGATTACTGGTTTTCATATCTGCATTCAAAATGTATGACATGAGCAGAAATGTATCATTTTTGTCTTTTTGCTTGGACATGCACGTTCCATAAAAGAATGCTGTGCAATATGATATTTGTAACATGAATGTACTGAATAATGATTAGTGTAGTAACTTTAATACTTCACACATATTTTTGTAAGACATCAATTATAAGGTTTTTGATAAATACTCGAATGAGAATATCATACACAGAGAATGGATGCTACCAATAATTATGAATGAAATGAACATTGATCAGCTCTGAAATCTGAGTAAATTGGAATGTTATTTATTTACACCCGATAATACTTTTTTATAAATTATGCAAGGATAGCATTATAAATATGTAAAATTTCATATGTAAATTATATTATGTTTAAATGTCATTTAAGGACGTTGTGGAACAACCACCATATCGGTTGGGTAATTGGTTTGGAACATTCAGCAACCGCCGTTGCAAGTTGCAACTTTATTTCCCCAACGACGGCTGTTTTGTGCCACTGAAATCCCCAACTTTCTCAAATATGCGTAAATGGTGTTTATCGGAATGTTCCGTGCTCGAGCGGCATTCCTCCCAGTCATTCCATTCCGAACGTCTTGTATTGCTGCAGCCATGTCTTGCTCTGTGTATTTCCGGTTTTTACAATTGTACCATCCTTTTGGCTGCCTTTTGTAGGTACCTTTCTCCCTCAAGTTGTCGTAAATCGTGCTTGAAGGAATGCCATAAGCCTTAGCTGCAATAGTACCAGCCATCCCATTTTGAACATCTTGGAGTGCTGCCATCAGCTCCTCTTCTGTATAATTCTTCCTTTTCTTGTTTGTATTGCTCGTACAAGCTTGAGGCTGAATCAAGGAATTCGGTTGTTCAGTTTGATAAACGATTCCCTTCACTTTCAGGTTTTCTGCTGCGTTAAGAAATTCCTCCATCTCAGATTGCTTAATGACCACTTCTCCTTTATACAAGAGCTGAAGAATTTTTAACAATGCAGGAAAGGTAATCCCACTCAGAACTATAATTGAATAGGAATCCTGATTCTTCACAAGCTCTTCCTCAAAATAAAAAGATCCCGACGAGAGCACAAGCCTGTGACACTTAATGACCTGTTTGTCACAGGCAAGTGTCACATCTGTGAATTTTTCATCTTGAAAAAAGTTAAACAAACAGTTAGAACCATGGTAGGTAATGCTCCCATCTAATCTTTTGTCGTTCAGGGCCCAAATGACCTTTGTTGCTCACTGAATTGAAATTCAATTCCATTTTTGTTTTTCCTACAAATTGGAAAATGTATCAAAATGTATTAGTCAATGACATTCTTATTTTATTGTAGTTTAAACCATAAAGACTGTGATTATAAAACTTACTCAAGAATGCTTCATAGATGAGTTTATTGCTAATCAAATATTAACTAAGTTTCACGAAACGTATTTGAGTTTTAAAAAATGAGAGTATTTCAAGGTGGGTGCGGTCAAATGTTAACGAGATCGAACTGCTGGCGATGGGTTTCTTCATGCTCCCCATGCTTTGGAAGTGGGATAACTGCTCCATGTACATAAAATCAGATTAGTTTAGATTTTGGTGATACGTAAGATACATAGCAATTCCAGAATTGTGAGGCTGTACTTCTTTCGAGATCATACGTATTATTAAAGGAACCCCTGCAAAAAATGTACCATATTCATACCGTATTATGCATTCTGACTTGTAGGGTGAGGGAAACTGTTATGCAATGCAATGCATAATGCATTTCTAGAGTGAGTGTGAGATCAAGTTCCGCATATTTAGTGAGATCTTACCGTACTCAAGATCTCAATGTTGTATCAAAAGCGTGTGCTCTATATTCAATGTGCAAAGAATAAAAGTGGAGCATAAGAGCGCAATATATGGTAATAAGCATATGTTTTGACCAGTGCCCATCCTAGCCGTGTCCCGGCCTGTCGAGCGATTTAGAGATCGGCTTTTCCCAGTATTCCTTAAATATTATAAGGTATTTACCAAATTTTGCGGTTATGCATATGCAGTTACAGTATAATGATTTATGTGTTAAAAGTAATTAATTTGCAGTTTTATGCGCTAATTGTGCGAATGAAATTACAGCATTTTAAAACAGTAATTTTATTTCAAACAACAGAAGTCATTCATGTGTACCCTCCTACATTTGGCTGTTGAAAAGTGTTTATAACTTCAGTAAAGCTTATTGTCTTACCAAGATCCTGTTCGATTGACAGGATTGACAGATTGCTCATGCGTTGTTGACTAATAGATGAGCGAAGTTGGTTCTTGATGATTTTTAACTTTGGGAAAGCTCTTTCATACGTCACCACAGTTACAGGTAGTGCAAGAAATAATAAGGGCCTGCATCGTATTTTTAAACCATTGCCTCATAATTGGTTTTGAAATTATGTTCAGAATTTGCATAGCCGGGAGCTTAGAAACGTATCATTTTCAAGATAAACAACTGACGATTTTAAGCTAGTCATTTTAACTTGAATGTTTGCAGGAACCATTCCTCACTGTACATTTGCGTACTCCTCGTTTGTTGATGATTCCAACTTAATATCCCATGAAAACTCGAAATTGTTGTTGCACGAGTTGAGAGGTTAAAATCTTGAATGTCAAAAAATCCTCTTGAATAAGCTTCTTGCACAATGTCGAAACGGAAACATATTGTGACAGGAGGCTTTGAGTATGAATTTTGTTGTCTTCGTTTCTTACATAAATGGCAAATTTCTAGCGTAACATTATGTGCTGAAGACTATGTTGGCCTTTAAAATTTCAAAAAATGCAGGGGGGTCTGATCGCCTCAACTCTGCAAAACGTGCCGCCACCTTAGTTTGCTATCCTTATTTGTCATTTCAGTTAGGTACTTTAGAAGATGGCGAGTATTCTGGCGTTTTTTAGATTTTGAAAATTTTACTCTTGTGTATGATACGGCGATTTCAAAAATAGCAAAAATATTTTGCAAACCCTAATAACAGATACAGTATACAAAATTAAGAAAGTTGGCTATTCCAGAATGGTATTATTATCATATATAAACATGCTGAAAATTAAAAATTTTGAAATTTCGAAAGTTTTAATGCTTATCAATGTAAACTTAACTGCTCGATAAGTGGCGGTCGCCAATTTTGTCAGTACTTTTTATGATTGCAAATCATGCTCCACGACAATACGAATCGAATGCCGTTGGAATTTTTCCTGACAAAGTTGGCGACCCGGAGCTACAAGACTTCAAAGAATTTCAAAAAAGGGGACTAAGGGCCATTCAGCACCGCTTAAGATAAGAAAAATCTGGAAGACAACCAGAGATGGGCAGCTACTTGTGGCTTTAGTTGTTTTTACTTTTAAATTTTTTATTCTATTCTATTAAGTTTGAATGGCCTTCCGAACATTAATTGACTTATCAAAACTCCTTATGTGTCTTATCTGAAGCCATATAGGCTTATCAGGAGACTATCTATTTACAGTATTTGAATTTCCAAAGTGGTTTGAGCAATAAATAAAACCAAATAAACTATATTTAATTACATGTTTTTGACATTTTTGCTTATCCGCGAGATTATCTTAACATAATACATTGGCTGCCCAGCTCTGCACATGTAAAAATTATTTTTAAAATGTTTCTATACACTTGATTGGCCTAAAATTATCTTTTAAAATTAAATATACCAGTCAATTAAACAAGAAATGTAGAAATATTTACCTTATCATGGGCTGATAAGACCTCTCTTTTTTATAGGTCAATGTAAATTTGAACTACTATTACTATTTTTGTCATAATTTTTACAAAATCGTAATAAAAGATATTCTAAGTAATAACAATGGCTTATCAATGATTGATAACATCAAACTTTCCACCCCTGCTTTGATTGGTACCGTAAATACGTTTATTTCCATAGTTTATTAATTGGAATTTACAGAAAAATAAATAAGCTAATTGCCCAGCTATGGTGCTTCTGAGGTTATCTTAAGTAAGCAAAGACTTATCAGCATTATGACTAGTTTTCACAGTATCTAAATATGTACCTTGAGATTAATTTATGAATTGTTTTCTCACATTTGTACAAGCTGATTGTTGCCTTCCCAGCTCTGGTTGGTCATAGGCTTATCATTGCCCTTACCACTTGGTTATCAGAACTCATTTAAAGTATTTTCGAAAAAAAATTTGAGACTGCCCATCGCTGGTTTGAAATGCTCCTAAATATGCAACCTTGAAACTATAATTTTTGGATGGCCCTTAGCAGCATACCGCCAGTATCAACTACTCGATGGTATTAGTGATATGAGTATAGAGTCAAGCGGCACGTTTTGCAGACTTGGGCCGATCAGAGCCATCTGAATACAACTGAAACTGCCTGCAATTTTTCTTAAACCCTCTAATAACACTAAAAGCAAAATATGACTAAAACGTTGAACGAGTTACGTGAAACGAACTTTGTTTGCATAAAATGTAGTAATATACCTGTATTGCTGCTCCATAAAATTTAACAATTCTAATGTTCAGTTTTACGGAAAACTAAGTGCGTTCAGTGTGTCAAACTACCCTTAAACACTATTTCATTGTCTGAACTCTCCTGGCACCTAAGATACATCACTTATAATCAAATTTGCCTACACGTTTAAATTAACTACCAGACAATTTTATTCTTTTACAATGCAACGAAAATCTTGGCAACAATTTAATTGGGTAGGTCATGGTTTAGTCAACAACAAACTGTCTACAATTCTTAATAGGGCAAATTCCAAGTAAACAAAGCATGTCCTCTTCTCACAAAATTAGAGCCACTAATTTCAATTTTAAGAACCGGAAGTGCCATTACGCTCCTCCGTAGCTCGTTTCGTTGCCTTCTACCAAGAACAAAGCTACGCGTTTCATTTGAGTAACAATATCATTAGCTTCACTGTGAAGATTTCCACAAAGGCCGTACACTGCTACAATAATTACCAAGGAGTTTACAGCCGTATCTAAAAAGAATAAGTTCATGTACAGCAAACCGTGAGATGTAAATTTTTCTGCTGTCAAGGCTTTTATGTTTGTTACTGCTGAAAGAACAAGGACAGTAACCATAGTAACTAGAAGTGAAACCAACGGTCCAGAATGTGCACGATTGAAACAAGTCACGAGAATTCGGAGTTCTGGTAGAGTTTTCTAACATCGATTGTCAGGTCGTCGCTTTCCAAAACCTTAAAATCTGTCTTAGTGTAGTAGACTGTAAAGTTTCCTGTTAAGAGACTTTCATTATTGTGTATTACTTCTAGGAATTATTCACTTATTGTTCTTAAAATGTATACCCTACTGTTTGATATTCGACAGTGTATACAAGATAGGCACGATTATTCCAAAGCATACATCCTGATTTAGATGTGCAGTACACAAATTTCCATCCGGCGAAGTCCATGTCATCCAGTTAAAAACGAAAGACTATACCCATAGAAAATCATTTCAAGACAGTCATGGATAACTCGAGTTAGATCTTACTGCTTAAAAATACGCACAAAATCAGTCAGACGTTTCCCGCGGGTAGCTATAAAGAACGTTTGACAGTTCAACAGTGTTGGCCGACCCACCCGCAAAAAAGTGCACAGAATATAGCCGCACAATTCCTGGTTAGACTGAGCAGCTTGTAAGGACGCTATATAATAATTTTGGCTTTACTGTCACAATCCTCTTTGGTTGATTTGCTGCTTGACAGTGGCAGTTACTTATTCTTTGGGCCACGTGATAGGTTTGCTCAAGACATCACGCCGGCATCACAGAGTTCTTTCAAATATTTCTTCTCCATAGTCTTACCGGGTGTCAGGAACTACAATTCGGTCGCGTTTATCTTTGCACTTCTTTTTTGCGCGTTATTGGTCGTCGCCAAACTTAGGGCCCTGTAAACGTCTTTCACTACTGTACCCTTGGGAAAAGTACTGATTTGATTTGGGCGTTATGTTTAAGCATTTAAATAATCGAGTTATCAAACCTGTCTTCGAATATGTTTCTATTGGGGTATATCTTTCGTTTTTAAACTGTGTGTCGATGACAGTGGACTTCCGCGGATGAATTGGTGTAGCGTCATATGCTAAATACAGATCATGCTTGGGCCATTATTATCGTGCTATCTGTTATACATGCGATTATCAAAAGGTAGTTAACATTTTCATGACAATACATGAATCATTCGGTATAGAGAGTTATAAACCAATTAATGAAAGTCTCTTAAACCAGGAATAGTACAGTTACGTACATCTAGACTAAGATTATGGGTTTTGAAAGACGGAAATCGACTGTTAGAAAACACGTGCTCTACAGACTCCGACTTCTTGCGTGACTGTTTCAATCGTGCACAATTCTGGAACCTGGTTTTCGTTACTAGTTTCTGACTTCTTTCCGGTAAGTACTAGTACCTTTCCTTCAGTGTAAACATTAAAAGCGTTGAGCAGCAGAAATTTGACACTTCTCATGGTTCTGCTGTACGAGTGACTTTATTCTTTTTTAGATACGGCTGTAACTCCCTTGGTAATTACTTGTAGCCAATGTGTACGGCCTTTGTGGAAATCTTCACAGTGAAAGCTAATGACCTATTGTTACTCAAATGTGAAAACGCGTAGCTTTGCGGTTGTAGAGGCCAACCGAAACGAGCTACGGGGAGCTGAATGGCATCTCCGTTCTTTATAATATGAAAGTTACGAGTCTAATTTTGTGAGACCGAGAGTGGCTTTACTTGCAATTTGCCGTATTACGAAATGTAGACGAGTTTGTTGTTGACTAAACTCGATGACCCTACTCAATTAAATTGTTGCCAAGTTTTCCGTTGCATTGTGAAAGAATAAAATTGTCTTCGGTAGTTCATGTTCAAACGTTAGGCAATTTGATTATCACACTCATGTATCTTAGGATGCAGGGAGAGTTCAGCACAACTGAAAATAGTGTTTAAGGTAGTTTGACACACTGAACGCACTTAGATTTTCCGTAAAAATGAACAATTAGAATGTTAAAATTTATGGAGCAGCAATACAGGTATATTACTACATTTTATGCAAAACAAAGTTCCGTTCACGTAACTCGTTTCAAACGTTTTAGTATATTTTTTGTCTTAGTGTTATTAGAGGGTTTTAAGGAAAAATTTGAGCGTTTCAGTTGTATTTTCGTAATGCTGCTGATCGGGTCCCAAGTCTGCAAACGTGCCGCTTGAGCTCGTATACTCATATCACCAATACCATCGACGTAAGTGGTACTGGCGGGTATGGCGGCTAAGGGCCATCCAAAAAATCATAGTTCAAGGTTGCATATTTAGGAGCATTTTCAAAAACTAGCGATGGGCGGTCTCATTTTTTTTGCGAAAAATTACTTTAATGGAGTTCCTGATAACAAGTGATAGAGCAATGATTAGAGCCTGATGACCATAACCAGAAGCTGGGAAGTCAATAATCCAGCTGTTTAAAATGTGAGGAAAGACATTCACAAGATTATATTCAGTGGGTGGGAAGCATATTGTTAGGATCTGCTGGGGGGGGTGGGGGGGGGGGGGGGGGGGGGGGGGGGGGTGGGGAGAGGGGGGGGGGGGGCGGGGGGGGCGGGTTGGGGGGGGGGGGGGGGGCTTGAAAACTAGTCATAAATGTGAATAAGTCTTTTGCTTACCTAAGATAACCTCAGAAGCACCATAGCTGCGGGCAATTACGCTTATTTTATTTTTCGTCAAATTCAAAACGTAACTATAACGTAGAACATACGTATTACACCTCCTGCTCTTCGCCAGCTCACTCCAAACCCGCAGCGGAGTGGAAAGTCTTGAATTGTTCATTCCAATGCATTGATCCAAGCCATTGATTATTCTTCTGGAATATCATTTTGTCAGACTAGATATATATATGACAGGTGTCTCGAACAAAATGTCAATAGTCAGTCAAATTTACGTAGTGACTATCAACGTGCAATGGATGGTCTTTATTCAGCCCTGATAACGGCTATGATTACCCATAACCCATTGATTCTCTGTCGTTAAATTCGAACTGGCTATACCTTTAAATAATTAATAAAAGATACTATTTAGCGCTTTCAAGTGTTATAGAACAATATTGTAAATTTTAGTGCTTTAACACTCGTCGCTCGGCAGCCAATCGCTCTCTCCGCTCACACACGATCTCGCCGAGATAAGCAATAATGTCAAAAATATACATTAAATATAGTTCTATTTGTCTGGATTTATTGCTCACAACCCCGACTTTTGGAACTTCAAATAATTCTCAGATACGCTCTTCCGATAAGCTTATTATTGGCTACAGATAAGGACACATAAGAAGTTTTGATAGGTCATTAATGTTCGCGAAGGTCACAACTTAACTAGAAAAGAATAAAGAAATTTTAACAAGTAAAAATAAACTAAGCCATCAAGTAGTGCGCATCTCTGGTTGTCCTTCCAGATTTTTTTTCTCTATCTTAGGCGTGCTGATGGCCCCTTAGTCCCTTTTTGAAATTCTCTTGACGTCTTGTGAGCTCCCCGAGGTCGGCCACTTTGTCAGGAACAAACCTGCCAACGGCATTCGAATTCGTGATTGTCGTGACGAGGTCAATTGATTGCAATCATCACAAAGCAGTACTGGACAATTGGCGACCGTCCACTTATCCCGAGCAGTGTATAAAGTTACCATTTCATAGCATTAAAACTTTCGAAATTTCAAAATTTTTAATTGGTCTCAGCATGTCCTACGATGTTGATAATAATTACCCCATTCCCTGGGAATAGCACACTTTCTCTAATCTCTTGCAGTATACTGTATCCGTTACTATAGTGGTTTTGCAAAGTTCTTTTGCTATTCTTTCGATATCGCCGTATCATACCACAAGAGATAAAAATCTCAATTCGTACAAAAAACGCCAAGTCATACTCTCCGCCAGCTCGTCTCTAATCGTACCGCTACCTGAAAGATTGACAACCTTAACAGACTAGCAACAAGCGGTGCGGCGGCACGTTTTGCAGAGTTGGAGGGGCGATCAGAGCGTAGCATAATTCAACCAACCATTTGATTTGAGCAGACACACGACTATTCCATTTGTGCAAGGACTTTCTACGAATAGCGCCCAAACTAAAACATAGTTACATTACACCTTCTTTATGGATAATCTTTATTGTTTTCGTGTCAGTCTTTAGTGTCCTAACAAAGTCCCAGTCCTTCAACCACATGCTTTACCTGATACATACGTGAAATCAGTAAAGATATTGTCTCGTTGTTTCCATATTTGTATTGCGGAATACTTCAGAATAATAAAATCTTGTTTAGG
>LJIJ01004462.1:0-14759 GCA_001718145.1 Orchesella cincta
GGGTGGGTGGGGGGGTGGGTGGGGGCCCTGTTAGAGAGAGAAAGGAGACGATTAGAATAAGTAGTTAAGATCTAATCATTTTTTCGTATTTCTTGGTTTTTCTCCTAAGAATTTCAAAGAAGGGATATTTTTATTTTAACTATACGTGGAGGTAATTCTAGTCATGAAATAGGTCGTAGCGCGTGCGATTGTGAGCTCAAACGATCTATAGTACTCGTCTGTCACGCGCGTGAATTGAGTAATCGTTCAAGTTGAAAAATTGGGTTTTTCTCCTAAGAATTTCAAAGTGGATATTATAATTTAACTTATAGGTGGAGGTAATTCTTCTCATGAATATATGTTGTAGCCCGTGTGATTGTGAGTCGAACGAGCTATAGAATTTGTCTGTAACGCGCGTGGAATTTGAGTAATCGACTCAAGTTGAAAAATTGGGTTTTTCTCCTAAGAATTTCAAAGTGGATTTTTTAAATCCAACTTATAGGTGGAGGTAATTCTTCTCGAATATATGTTGTGGCCCGTGTGATTGTGAGTCGAACGAGCTATAGAACTCGTCTGTCACGCGCGTGGAATTTGAGTAATCGACTCAAGTTGAAAAATTGGGGTTTTCTTCTAAGAATTTCAAAGTGGATTTTTTAAATCCAACTTATAGGTGGAGGTAATTCTTTCACGAATATATATGTTTAGCCCGTGTGATTGTGAGTCGAACGAGCTATAGAACTCGTCTGTCACGCGCGTGGAATTTGAGTAATCGACTCAAGTTGAAAAATTGGCTTTTTCTCCTAAGAATTTCAAAGTGGATTTTTTAAATCCAACTTATAGGTGGAGGTAATTCTTCTCACGAATATATGTTGTAGCCCGTGTGATTGTGAGTCGAACGAGCTATAGAACTCGTCTGTCACGCGCGTGGAATTTGAGTAATCGACTCAAGTTGAAAAATTGGCTTTTTTCTCAAGAATTTCAAAGTGGATTTTTTAAATCCAACTTACAGGTGGAGGTAATTCTACTCATGAATATATGTTGTAGCCCGTGGATTGTGAGTCGAACGAGCTATAGAACTCGTCTGTCACGCGCGTGGAATTTGAGTAATCGACTCAAGTTGAAAAATTGGTTTTTTTTCTCCTAAGAATTTCAAAGTGGATTTTTTAAATCCAACTTATAGGTGGAGGTAATTCTTCTCACGAATACATGTTGTAGCCCGTGTGATTGTGAGTCGAACGAGCTATAGAACTCGTCTGTCACGCGCGTGGAATTTGAGTAATCGACTCAAGTTGAAAAATTGGGGTTTTCTCTTAAGAATTTCAAAGTGGATTTTTTAAATCCAACTTATAGGTGGAGGTAATTCTTCTCACGAATACATGTTGTAGCCCGTGTGATTGTGAGTCGAACGAGCTATAGAACTCGTCTGTAACGCGCGTGGAATTTGAGTAATCGACTCAAGTTGAAAAATTGGCTTTTCTCTTAAGAATTTCAAAGTGGATTTTTAAATCCAACTTACAGTTGGAGGTAATTCTTCTCACGAATATATGTTGTAGGCCGTGCGATGATGTGAGTCGAACGAGCTATAGAACTCGTCTGTCGCGCGCGTGGAATTTAGTAATGTAGAAATTTGTAAACTAAAAGTATTATTTCAATTTTGGGTCTTCTTCAACCTTGTTCGAGTTAAAAATATTGGTTATACCTGAAAGGAATAGTTTTTAGGTCTAATTTTGATTGTTTAATGGTTTCTGCTTTGAATGAGGTATTGAGCTTCTTTGGGGGTGGTATTTTGGCAGAGATACGTGTGGAAGGTTTGGGGGTGCTGAGGGGTACCCTCTAGATATGTATGCTGCGGGGGTGCCAAAAAGTCAAAACCGGTGCCCAACTTTATTGACGTTAACAGGTAAATAAAGTCAATCAATTAGTCCATCAGTGCGTAGTACTGACAAATTTGTAATACAGTTTGAGAAAATTGCTAACTCAAAATAAACTTTTATATATTCCCGTTTTCAAACACCGAAATAGATTTGGATTAGGTTATGATGATAACTAAAGTAGTTCACCCTAAAAATGATGCAAACCAAAGGAGTCCGACTGGCTGAGATTGACGCATTAGGCTCACGGCGGGCTTCCCCAGAATTCGGGCGGCATGTTCAACAGTGGCATTTTCTTTGTTGAGTAAAATATCTGATCAGATTTTGCGTGTAAAAACCCAAAACAAAAGAGCAAAGAAAAATGCCACTCTTGATTATGCCACCCGAATTCTGGGGAACCTGCCGTGAGCCTAATCCGTCACTCTCAGCCAGTCCAACTCCTTTCATGCAAGTATTGAAATTGCGTGCCCAAACCACTTTTTTTCATTCTTTCGATATTTGAAAGTTTGTGCCGATATGTTCCCGACAATTAAAACAAGTGATTTTTCATCATTATCCGTAAGTTACGAATAAAGGAAGAATTGTAAAGGAAATCGTAGTACAAAATAAATACGTAACCGGAAGTAGCCACTTTTTTCTTCATCAGATTTTAAATCATTGAAAACTGAATTGATTAAGAATGAAATGAATAAAGTAAGAGAAAATGGGGTGAAATATTTGTTTCTATTTAATACAGTATAATTACAAAATCTATATGAAACGGAACGATAGCCACCCAACTGCTGAAGTGAACTACCGAAAACAGGGATAGAGGACTAGCAAATCGATCCTGCACAAGGAGGATGAAACTTTCTCCACCATTGCGGATTTGCAAACGAGTTGTATTCCATGCAGTGAATGTGAGTGAAATGGTCGTGGTTCAAACTAACCGAGTTTGGGTGAGTATTTCTAACTCTATTTCATCGCCAGTGTGCTAAATCTGCCTGGATACTTTGTGTTTCTTTCAAACGTCTTTTTACTGTTTTGAAGGTACGTTTCTCGGGTGGATTAATAGAGTTACTTCATAACCTAAGTGTGTATATACGTGCATAGTTTGTTAGTGATACTCGCAAAGATCACACACACGAAAAATATTAATAAGCGCCAAAAAACTCTTGGTCATTTATTATAGTAAACATATTCCGTAACGCCCGAATGAGGCTTACTTCTACGTAAAAAGTTTTGTTTGTTTATTTTGGCATGCTGTGAATATGATTAAGCATGATTAAGCACAAAAAACTAATACCTTTGGGCTTGGGTTTCCATTCCGTTGTCTGATACCCACACACCTAGAAAAGTTCGATATAATCACATACAAATTACAATGCACAAACAAAGCTTCCTTTTTGTAAAAAAGGGTATAATAACTACGACAAGAAAATACTACATCTAGTATCTTAATTCATGAGAAAAGCAAATCATCCGAAAGAATTCAGTGAGACATTCAGCATCCTCTTGATTCATAGCAGAGCAACAAGTAGCTGTTTGATACCAAAAATTTCTACAGCCAGAAGTAGTTATTGTTAAAGTAAAGATTGCTAAATTTATTGAAGTAAGATATTTAGATAAGCGACAATTTAGCTGATATTTTACGATATTTCAGCTTTTGGTAAATATGAAAACCACTCCACAGCCAGAAAATAGGTATCCGTTTTACTCAAAGAATACAAATGTCAAAGTGGAGTCTTCAAAGGCGTTTAAACCTGCGCCGTTAAATGTTTATCAGGGAAATCATCAGCGACTTGGAAAATTTCACGAGCTGGAACGGAAAGAAATTAATGCTTAAACCGGAAGAGAGAAGCCAAAGATAAAGGCTGCTTCAATTCGAGAATGGAAGCCTGGACGGGAAAGGCCAATGATAAAAGCTGCTTAATCGACGAATGGAAGACTGAAATGTAGCAACCAATAGAAAAAACTGCTTTACTTTACGAATGGAAGTCCGGACTGGAGCAGCCAATGGTAAAAGCTGCTTCATCGGCGATGGAAGCCTGGTAAGAAGCAGCCCATAAAAAAGCTGCTTTTTTTAGGAATGGAAGTCTGGACTGGAGTAACCAATGGCTAGAGCTGCTTAAATCGGCTAATGGAAGGATGAGACCGTAGGAGTTGTAGCCAAATTGGCAATTGGTGGCGAACCAAAAGTAATAGAAAACATTGCCCTGCAACTTGTAGCACTTAAGAACTGTAAACGACGAAGCCGTGTCTCGATTCTGGCTATTACTCGTGTTCATATCTGTTTCGTAAGAATCTTTCAACATAACCGAACTGTAAACAGCAAAGTCCAGTCCGTTGAGCTGTACAATTGTTCATCTTAATAAGAAACTTGCAAGCATGTGTAGTTTTTAGAATAGGTCCTACATTTTACGGCGATGCTTTTGTTGTACTTGAATTGTTAGTATTAATTTATAATTCCTATGGACAATACGTGCATCAATTGTCAGGTTTTCCATATAATTGTATTTACACTTACATTTGCTTGAAAATATGGATATGAAATATGTTTCTAGTTTAAAAATACTTACGAGCAAGACTCGTAGTCGTAGATTGGAAGCGGAATTGAACCAGTAAGAAATGTAGAACTTATGAATAACCAAAAAAACTGATCTTGGATGGGCTTTCGGAATCGGAAATGAGAAAAAGTACTTAAAAGAAATTGCGAAGAAATTTTTTTCCACCGTCGATGTTCACTTTAAATTTTCCCATATTAGATTGCATATGATTCGAGCAGTTTATTTTATAAAACAGCGGATGATAAGTGACAAATACTTTCGTTTCAAAGAACGGTGCGGGGCTGATTGTAAGGCTCCTATATAAAATAAATGCAATAATACATTTTCTCATTGTTTTGGTATTGTAAGTTCCAACTTTAATTTATTTATCTTTCATAATGGTATGTATGACTGTAAAATGGGATTGGTGCCAAAATCCAGAAGACATGTATTGGTTTTAGTCAGTTACAATTCCAAGCAATTAAACAAGCGCAATGGTGCGATGTTTTAAATTTATAATGGCATTTGACTCACAAGATGATATGTTACCTAGCTGAATAGAAATTCTTAATTACATTACAATTGCATTTTAAATAGAATATGGAAAGATTTTACAATTCTTTAAACTACTAGTTGAAGAAGTTTTTGCGGTTCCGCCAAGCACGCTGAATAATTTTAGCACTCCGTAGTTCCCGTTCCAGCTGATAGGTTGAAGAGATAATTTCTTTCTCACACTTATTCTAATTTTTCATGTCATCTTGATACTGGCTGAAATGTTGCGCAGGGATGACACCTTTCGAATGTATAAACAGGTAATCGCAGCATCCAAAACGTCTGCACAATGAACCAAATTACCTGTTTAAAAAAATAATTAAATTTACAATATGTTTTCATGAAATTAAAATTGAAGTTTATTTGCTCTCACCTCGGTAAATGGTTAAATTCATGAGGGTAATGGCGCATCGATTAGGTTTTGTGACTTTTAAAGGTGATTTAAAACTCTCAAACATATCTGCCAAGTCGTTAAAGTTGACAAATTGGGGGCTCGCGGTTTTAAACTGGGACAAAACTTCATAAAACATTTCAAAGTGCTGATCACGGAGCTCGCATTCAACAAGTTTTGATGCTCGCGAGTAGCTTTCAAGTATAACGGCGCAAATCATGTTCACCAGAATTACGAAAGATATAAACATAAACGAAATGACATAAGCTCCACCTAAAGTTGTGTTTCCGCAAAGCCAAGAATCCCTTAGTTCGCAGAAAGATTTATCAAATATAAATACTATGAACCGGTCCCAATCTATAAAAAAAGTTGAAGTTAATTTCATTTGATTGCACGTAACAATTTCATAGTTCTTTATTCTTACCCGCGGTAGTGATTAAAGGAAAAAGTGAAATTAAGGCTGCTGGCAGCGTTCCGAAATTCACCCCAATGGCATTGGCCAAAATTGGCAAGATTTTTAAAAAGTTCCATTCCAAGTAAGGCATAAATGAAAACGACCAAAAAGAGGAGTAGACATATGTTGAAAAATGGTAGTAGGGAGATTTGAGAACAGACATAAGTTGTCGAAGTCCGTCGGCAGCTTTAAAATGACACAGATAGTTGGAGCTCCAAGTAAATCTCACTAAACGGAGCAAACCATGGTGGAATGGGACGTATGATGTTTTCAACAATAATTCTGTCCTCAATGTTTCAAATATTGATAGTAACTCTGTAACAAGTTCAAATATGCGACAAGGGTCTCTGAAAAACCTGCCCTTCAATGCAAGCATGTTGAGAAGACATTCGCTTGCAAAAACCGTAGTACAAACCAAATTTAAAGCCACTAAAACGTTCCTTGGAACCTACAACATACAATAATTTTAAGCCTTATATTAATGTACAACTACAGCTTTGTATTGCTAAAATGATTGAATAAATTATCACATTGCTGCTTCCTTGTTGTATTGTTAGTAATACCATGTTGAAAACGAGGTTGAGAAGTAGAACAATTCCCATATGTTTTGACGTTGAAACTCCCGAAATGAATTTTTGATACTTACTCTGCAATATACAAAGAAAAGTCGTTACATAATGCTTTGCCAAGATACCACACTTCCAGACGAGAGAGAGCTGAACATATCTAGAATTCTTCGTTTTGGATTTGTGCTTCATCTATACTCAACTGGCTAAAATATTAAATGTTTGTTTTTAAAAATGTACACATTTCAACTTTCATTCGTTTGAATGTAATCTTTCATTCGTATCATTGCCTAAGGTAAAAGTTTCCTCAAATCTATTAAAAATGAAAAAAATGCTTAAAATAATCTTACCATTTGTGTTCCAGAGTTTGAAAGTTTGATAGTCAATTTGTTCAGCATATATTTCCTTGAGGCGTGGTAGCATTTTCCTTTAAAAGGTTTGTAGCCTCTCCTTTGATATTTCCTTCTCGTCAATTAATGCATCAATTAGCACACCAGTAAAAGAAAAAGTTTAAGAGATTAAAAGCGAAAAAAGAACCAGAAAGAACGACAGCCACAAAGTAGCCTGCTATCCAAAAGTGTTTTTCAAAACTAGGATGATCATCCCCGTAGCTTTGCTAAATCAAAAACACGGTCCACCCTTAAACGTTATAATTTCAAGAACTCGAAAGAAGGCACTTCCAACGTTGTCAAAATTTTTTGGGATAGCACCCAGAGAAAACCAGATTTCATGCATTCTTCTTTGGATTTTGTTGATAGTAAATCAGCCGACAAGTCGAATTCGATTTCAGGTCCCAACTTTAAAAAATCCACACAACGTAAATCTTCCTTTCAAAAGCTGAACACCGATAATTGCCAACAACAACCAGATCAGGAGAGAGACAACTGAAGTTGCAAAGATTTTACGCAAGGCTTTTCCCAACGAGTTGAAGATGATCCGCAATCCTTTAAAGTATGAGACAATTCGAAGCACTCGCATTGAACGAAAAAACGGAGTGCATTAATTCCAAGTAATAAACTTATAATAACGTTTAGAATGCCACCCAACACAATGATCAATTCCAGGCGATTCCATTTGCTTTTGATAAAGTCGGCGAATCCCATTGCAACAATTTTTATCACAGCTTCCACTACCATCAATAACAAAGTTAAGTCTTCCACAACAATTAAAATGTCTTTCAGTAGCGGTCTTGATTCGAGATGGACATCACGAAAAGACAGGCCAACAGTTGCAATTATTGTGTTTCCAATGTTAAAATACTTGAACCATGTTGTTCATTATGGTTTGAAATATTTTACGGAAATCATGGGATGAGTTTCGAATTGCCCCCCAACTTCAATATTTTGTTCTTCTTGAAATGGAGTATCTGCGTGAACATTGTTACTTTTTGCTCTTCGAGGTAGACATGTTCCAAATTTGCCTTTTGTCCAGATCCCCAGCCGTTTGAGGCCGTTGACAGCAGCTTCAACTTTATTGATGTCGGGTTTTTTGTTTGAAGTTTTTGACAAATTTCTTGCAGAAAATCTTTGAAGAAACATGACTAAAAGAAGGTTCATGACGGTCAGATCTAACACAACGACCGCGGAAAAAAAGAATGGGATACAAGTCCAACCATGATCATCAAAACATTCCAACATGGAGTCCACCCAATCGCCACTGCAATCGAAAAATGACCATAAAAGAGTGCGAAAAGTCTCCGAAATGCCAGTGTGACTTGGGATGACGGGTTTCTACAAGTAAACGGAAAGAAAAAAGTTGATACGTTTAATGTATGATCCTTTTTATGAAAAATTTACCAATCTTTCTACCGAACAAATTCATTCCGGCCACACAATACATGTAGAATAAGCATATGGCCACAAATGTCATGTCACTAACATTTTCCATGGCGCTAAACACTGCACGTAACATGGAATCCAAGGTTCTCCATATTCTTGCCCATTTAAATATTCTAAGCTGTCACCAAAAAATAAAAAAGTAAAAAGAAAACCTTTAAAAATTATTACGGTAATTACTCATTATAGAGCTTACAGATCGTAAGCTAAGTAGAACCTTCATCCAACCAGTATTGACCTCAAATTTGGATTCAACGAGAAATAAAATTGTTTGCAAAAAATCGAAAATGTTCCATTTAGATTTGAAATAGCAGAATGGGCCACACGCTAAGAATTTCAGCAGACACTCCACCGCAAACATTGTTCCAATAACCTGAAAAAGTAATTAGTTTAACCGCTAGCTTTCGATATGAACCTTTTTTGATTTTCAAACCAAACCTCATATCCTGAAACCATAGTCTTGTACAGTGGCGAATTTCTTCAATACCAAAATGATCCATTGAAAAGGACATTAAATTGCCAATTGTGACTAATGCCATTATCAACTCCGTAATTGGATGGAATGCAATCATATTCAGCAGATTTGTGTACCACGTCCAAATATTTTTGATGGGACCTTTGCAATCTGAATTTGCAGAATAACAATTTATAGCACGATTTCGTAAATGAATTGTAAATGGTACATGTTTATAAAACTTGCCCAAATATTTGATTAATATGCTCGATTCTACATTTCCATAGTCATTTTGGTTATTTTCATCATGATCATGAATATCATTTTCTTCAACATCGCCACGATTGGAACAAAAAGCGTTGCTTGTGGTTTCCTCCAGTTTTTTTAGCCAATTTCAACTCTTTTTGTAGGGTATCGCAGGATTTTGAAACCACAGCTAGAATCATGTTAAGTGTGTAGAATGAACCAAGAAACAGTGTTGCGACGAAGTACAGTGAGTGCCACGGACCTTTCAATCTAAAAATCTGTTCAAATTGAGTTCATATTTGTTGCAGTTTTAAAAGTAGTCACTTTCCACAAAAACTCCAATACCTTTATCTCAGCTATTTAGTACGTATGTAGTATAATTTACTTACATAGTAGTAAGCTTCGTACCAGGAATCTTGCAGCATTACACGAATTTGTTCGAAAGCAGAGCCCAGCCCATTGAGCCATACAAACGGTCGTCTTGATGAGGAATTTGTAAACATGTGAAGCCTTCAAAACACTCTCTGAAAGAAACACCCATGCTTCAGTTTCATCTCATTCTTAAACATTCATACGTGTAGTGAAATTATATCTGTTTCACTACCATCATTATGAGAGACTTACAGTGAATCATTTCCACACAAAACATATTTATTTTGAACTTTCCACCAATGCGTGCTATTGGATATCCAGTCATGCCAGTTTAAGTCAAGGTATTCACTGCCGTGCTCTGGGAAATTAAGAACGCATTTTTGTCTAGATACGTCTATGTACGAATGATAGCCCACCAAGGCAAATATCCAAACTGCGAACGTGCTCCACAAAAACATGTCCATGAGATCAACAACAGTTTTCCTTAAAACGTTCACCATTGATTTCAAACCTGGTAGCAAGTTTTTTAGACAATGAAGTTATATCAGCTTCCATTAGTGTCAAACACAAAATATCGAAAATACAATGTACTGATTACTTGGAATGAGAGCAGCGATTTTTAATGGGAAGTCCACTAAGAAATGGTGTCTTCCGATGTACGGGATGTAGTATGGTACCAGTAAAGCAAGTCCAATTTGCCCCAGCCATCCTCAAAAAAGTAAACTGGTCCAATACAAGTCCCCTTGCAATCACATTTATCACAAAGTCAAATGTGTAGATTACCCCGAATAGGATGTGGACACTGAATTGGAAAAACATTGAAATGATCAAATTATTCACCATAAAGTATAGAGAATATAATTTAAGATCGCTACTCACATCAGCTGATGATAAATTTTAGGCTGCGTCATAAGACAGCAGTCCATAAAAATTGTCAATATCATGAACCAACGGTAAATCCAATGGTGCAGCACAGAAATACATGCCCGTCTCCAGGTTGAGTGGCTGAATAAATTAGGGCATTTTGGGCACTAAAGCGGTAAAGAATCTTCTTTTCCGTGACTGTCACGAAAGTCTAAGAACACAATTTAAAACGACATAATTCATATAAACTTAAAAACAGTGACTAAGCGTAGTAACTGAAGCCATACCTCTTTGTCAGCATAAAATGGATCCAAATCCTCAAGGGGGGCGTTGATCAGTTTCGCTGTAATCTTAGTAACTGGGAGAAAGCTGCCGTTTTTAAATCGGGGATCTGGACTGCATTTATTGGTCCAATGTTTTCCGGGATTCTCGAATTTGAAAACTGAAAAAAGAAAATATTATTACTCCATTTAACACTTATCCAAAATACATTTGAATACCTTGTTTCCTCTTCGGTGTCTTTCCAACCGTCGTTTCCGACTGGTGTTGATAGTGTCGATGGTCAAAGGGGTCAGATTTATGTCGAGGTTCCACATTTTGAAGAAACGTTTAAAAGAAAGAAAAACAAAAAATAATATGCTTGCAGGAAGTCAAAGTATTTTTTACTGAAACGTAATGGTACACTATTCAAGGAGAAAGCTGAACGATGACTGATCAGATATGCAAATTCAAAGGGCGTCTTACAGCAAATATGATATAAGAACATGGCAGATGTTGAAGGTTTAGTTTATCTGTAAAATCGCGTGACAACTAGCTTTTATCTTCAGGATGTCCTGAGATCCTTGTTCGGTTAATTTGAACGGATCGAATGACCATATATGTTTATGGGAATATATGTTTTCAGTTTATATTGACATAAAAGACATAAATAAATTACTTCTTCGTGACAAGGTATACAATGCGCTTTGTAGATGAAAATGTACGTCTTCCACACAAATATTTTGTAGTGTAATTTTGTAGCAAACCCAATGCTGCTACAATAGATGTCCATTGGGAAATCCAACAAAGTACTCGTGAAAGGAAACGCTCATATAAAAAGGACAGCCCATCCGGGAAAAATATTCATGTTCTGAACGGTTTTGAGCTGTTCTTAGGGAAATATACAATGTGTTCTGAGAAACGCCCTTATTAAAATTAATGCACTCCGAGCCAATATTTCAACAACCTTCCATGAAAAGAAATACAAATGGTTACAAGCAGCAATAATTACGTGTGTTTAATGAAGCAACAAGTTCATTCGAGCCAATTGAAATACAGGCTATCACCATTTACGTTTGAGGGGTGACGCCCATATAAAAGTGATAGCTCACCAGGGAAAATACCCATGCTTTCATGGATATCCATAAAAACATATTTTGGAGATCAGCAAAAGTATTAAAACGGCATTAGGCAATGACTTCTACATGGTAGGGACTCAGGCAAGTAAGTCACGATTTCACCAACTTCACGAGCTATCTTTTGGGAAATTATATACACACACACAACACATTCTTAAGGGGAAACGCCCATGAAAAGTTAAAATTCAAGAACGAAAATGATAATGTTCGAACGGGTTTGAAGCTGTTCTTTGGGAAATGACACAATTCATTTAAAGGGGAAACGCCTATATAAAAAGTAAAGGGTAAACGAAATTCATGTTTCAAACAGTTTCCATTAAAACATATTCGCAGATCATTAATGGATTCAACGGAGCTGACTTTCTGGAAATTATATAATGTATTATTGTAGGAAACACCCAAAAATATATGTAATAAACATATATTTACATAAATATACAAGCATTTTCAGAGACTAAACGAAGTTAATGATACCGCCTACTATGCTCCGCTTGTCTCCTTCTCCTACTACGACCCGAGGGTATATGAACTGCTAAGGTGTAGATGCGGACGATGGAATTGAAGAACAAGGCACAATAAGGTTTGGTGTCGGTGGGCGAGTGTTCGCTCGCACAGAAATGAATGGTTTTATTCTTAATGAGCTAACTCTATGTGTACATAAGTCACATACTATTCTCTCTCATATCTTTACATTTAAAGCTTTATGTTGGACAACTTAGCCTACATAATATGGAAAATAAGTATTTCATAATGGCGAAGTATAATAATCATTACTTAAGTAATCCCCATCATAAGATGGCATAAGTATTCAATACGGCTTCTTTCAAATATACAATGATTTGCTTTTAGAATCTATTTCGTGTGTGAATTCGTTGAAAAAAAATTAAATGAGAAGTTCTCGTGATTCGGAGACATTTGGTAGAGGAGGTTTTGGGACTTTGTCTCATTTTTCTTTTGGTCGATTTCTCAAATAAGCATTTCAGTGCATGAACGATGTATATACACATTTAACAAGTTCAGGTAATCAGCATGGATATTGAGGTTTCATTAAAATTCTAGTTTTTTTCTTCGATAAAACGGCTTTGGCTGACTGAATGTTCAGTGGATGCCGACTTAAAACATTAGGATTCCCGGATTGCCTTAAGTTTTTGTCAGTAAATAATATTAATTCATTTACAGCACGTTCTGTATCAATAGGTGCATGATTTCATAGTACTAATTGTTCTACACAATATGCCCTGTTTAACTAATGTTTTGTGATTACACTATATCTACTAAATTTTGTAATTGTTTTTATCAGTTGCTTGTGTATTTTTTCAATTGTTTACTTGTCTTGAAATATGAAAGCATTTTATATGACTGCACAGGTATTTAATCGATAAGTATACATTGGAAATGCCGCGCTAGAAGTACCTTTCATACATTTATTGTGAGCGCATTTATGTATGTTATCTTGTCTAAATGTTTTTATATTGTGCCACATTTGGAAATGCAACCAAGATTGCTGAAAAATAAGAATCCGTTGGTGTACGTTTTTTTATTTTATGATCCAACTATAATCGCATTCTGTTTGTATCTTTTTTCTTCGTTTCGTGCTAACTAGAAAACCCTTTAATTTAGGTTTTGGGTACAACTGTTATATTGGTAATAATGCGAGGGTGCACGTTAGAGTTTAATCTACTCATCCTCAGTAAGGTATTAATCAATTAACTAAGTTGGTGATTTGCAGGATATATTTGATTTGTTATATGCACATCATTAACAAAATGAATATATTCCCCCGAGGAGCTGTCATTTTTATGTAGGCCTTTCTCCTCCAAACTGAATAATATGATATCCAAACGGAGAGCTCCGTCCGTTAGAACCGTGACTAAAACTATCAGGCATGCTTTCAAAAAGTTGTAGCTGGCTTGTGGTCTTAAAGATCATGCCGTGTGTCAAAATGATTCAGTACAAAAGCGGTTTCCATCAAATTCCGCTGCACAAAAAACTCAAACGCTTAGTAATGAACAAAAAGTTTTCGCATTACTCAAATTCACTAAATGTAAGTCAAAATTACAATTGAAAATCTCAAAAATTAAAAAGTACCTGATTTCAGCAATTTATGATTTCTATCTAATTTAAGTGACCGTTTAAAACGATTTTTATGTCAAAATTCTAAGTCATTTGTCAGTGAACGGGTGTTTTTTTATATTACAATAATCCAATTTCGTTGGAGTTACTAGATGGGTTATCTCACGGGAACAGGGTCAAATGATAAGCGCAACATATATGATAAGCGTCACATATAGCTTGTGATACATCATTCGAAAGGTATTGCTCTACTGATGATGAATATGCATCGCAAATTCAAATCATAACTTCCGAACACGGCCAACGGTCACGATTAATGTTTCAAAATGACCATTATAGCTTATGATATATCATTCGAAAGGTATTGCTATGCGGATGATGAATATACACTGCAATTTGAACAGGGTCAAAGGTCACGATAGCTTATGATACACCATTAGAAAGCTACTGCAGTGCTGATTGTAATTATGCATTGCAATTGAAATCGGAACTTTCGAACCGAGGTCAAAGGTCATGTACTTTCAAACGACACGCTTGGGGTGCGAGATATCATTCGACAGCTAGTCTATTGAAAATTTCGCTTATAACACATTTTTATGTCCCAAAGTACATCCGCTAAAGGTACATCGCTACATCTCGAATTGTCGGGTTTATATTCTATAATATGCTTTTAATAAAAGTGAAGAGTGGAGAGTAAGGTTGCTGGGGCAGATTTAATTTACTTTTGGCTTTGTATTGAATTTTTTAAAAACGTCATATATACTTAAAAAATATAAATGGCCTTGCCGTATAGCAAAAAGTACGTTTATATTTATTGTCAACGTAAACACCGATACCATGACACTTTCAGACTCTAACGGAATGTGATCTTTGTTTCTTATTGGGGTGGAGTAATGAAAAGCTCTAACGCAAAAAATGATGACCTAACTTTTTCATAGATTTTTCGAGTGTTGCAAATTCATAGCGAAATTAAAATTTCACATTGCGTCGAAGAACTTTACCTTAATTAGTATTTGTAGTGTAATCACTAGTTGCACAAAGTTTCAATACAATTCAAAGTCCTTAATTTATTTCCATCACCGTAGTATCCTTGGCACATAAGTTTTTCCAGAAAAAAGCGTATGTTAAGGGGCAGAGCTGGAATTGAAAAGAGAAAAGAAAAAAAAGAGAAAGAAGTGTG
>LJIJ01004463.1:0-14756 GCA_001718145.1 Orchesella cincta
TTTCCGTTTGAATATATGCATTTAGTATGCCTTGGAGTAATGAAAAAGTTATTGCTGATCTGGATGCGTGGAGACATAAAATTTTCAGACTATCCAGTTCTCAGATTGAAAGAATATCAGAAAGGTTGATTTCATTTCGTGGCTATATTCCAGCAATATTTAGTAGAAAACCCCGAACGTTACGAGACATTGATAGATGGAAAGCAACGGAACTGCGTCAGTTTCTTATGTATACTGGACCGCCTGCGTTGAAAGGGATTTTAGGTATTGAGCATTACAATCTATTTTTGAGTTTACATGTCGGAATTCGAATACTGGCTTCTCCAAAATACCACAACACGTATGTAAATTATGCAGAAGAGCTACTAGAATATTTTTACAAGCAATCCGCAGCTTTATATGGAAGAGAGTTCGTTTCATACAATGTGCATGGACTACTGCATTTATCAAATGATGTAAGAAAACACGGACCACTCGATGATTTTAGTGCATTTCCGTTTGAGAATTTTCTACATAAACTGAAACGGTTAACTCGATCTGGATACCTTCCACTCAAACAAGTGTGTAATCGGCTTGTTGAACAGCAATATGCCGTATTGCAATCAAAGTGTGAGAACAGATCGATAAGCTTTTTGCATCCGTTCGTGGTATCTTTACCTAGGGAATTTAATGGGAACACATTCAAGAAAGCCAAAATGAACGGGTTTACTTTAGCGGCAAAACCAAGTGAAAACGCATGCATGTTATGTACAGGGGAAGTTGTTGAAGTCCAATGTTTTCTTGAGACAAGAGATAAAAAGCAGCTAATAATTGGTCATGATCTCAAGAAGCATGGAAGTTTTTTCGACGTCCCATGTGAATCAAGTCTGTTTGAAACGTACGTTGTGAAAAGGAATCTTAACTTTTGTGTTAAATCGTGGAATGTGGAAGACATTCGTTCAAAAGTTGTTTTGATTCCAACAGCTGCAGATAGTTTTCTAGCGTTACCTCTTGTTCATTGTGAAAGTTAGATTTTGTTTACTAAGTTTTTACCCATTTTGGTTTGCCTAGTATACGCGAAAATGTTTGCGATCGTCGAGTTTGTTGATACCGAAGAAGTAGCTGTCGTTCCAAAAAATTGGATTCAAAATAATCAATGCCCTTGGCCCAGTAAGCAGCCCACAACGTTCCCAAAGGACGTAGAAAGGTGTAAACCGCCCGGAAAAGCTTGGCCTTTATACAATGTAAAAGTGTTTAAAGAATTCAGTAAGTTCGAAATTATCTTAAAATGTACTAACTATCGGGTAATATTAGGATGATGATTTGGAAATGCATCTGTCACTTTCAGTTACGTATGCCGGAGCTCGGGCCAAATTGCCAGATGCGGTTGACATGTCCGATCTCAGTGACACTGGAAAGACACCTAGTAAACGTGTCAGCAAGCGTAGGATAGAGCGCAAGGAGACTTCAAGCAGCGATGAGGAAGATCAGGCCCTTGTCACGACTCCTGCCACTGCCAGTGTACAACTTGTGACTCCTGCACTTCCCCCAGTTCCCATTTTTGTTCCATCACCAGTGTCAAGGGGACCTCTTGTGATGGAAGGTGTTGCTCAGCATTTTAATTTTGATGAAATTCCGGAGGATATGCGTGATTTGGTCAATGAATCCCATGTTGATCGGTAGGGATTACTATTTGTTTTCATGTTAAATCGTACCCACAATTTTTATAATTTTGGTTCAAGTGTCTAATTAAAAGTTTTATGCAGATGGACTCAAACGGAGAAAACTCAAGATGAGTCTCACAGTGGTGAGGACAAAGAGTTCCAGAAATTGGTCTTGTCTACACTTGCTCTTTTGAAGAAAAGATTTGACACTATACTTGTGTTGCTTTCCCACTCAAAAATTGGTGGAACCAAAGACGGTGGAGACAAACCAGTCAGCTGTGTTTCCGGAACTTCCTTGTACTTCAGTTGAGAGCATTCAGAATCTTGAAGCAGAATTGGCAGCTTCAACTGATCTGAAAACGAATCTGGTAAGCTAGTTAACTTACATTAGCTTTTTAAAAGTATTTGGGGCTAACTAACATGGTTTCACACTCACAGATCAATGTACTCTCGCTGACTGGTGGTCGTAATGTGAAGGAAGGTTTTGTTCGGATGATTGAGAAAGTTATGACTGATCAAGTTGGAAGCCAATACAGTCTTAAAGGGATGAAAGGGAAGCTGGCATTCAATAGTATGATTGCGTTGAACGATTGTATGTTATGTAAGTAATCATTGTGAGACGCGATTTCACGAATAATTTTTTTGTTTTCGCTGTTTAATCTATAACTAAATTGTTTGTAGGTGCTGCAAGACGGATGATGAAAACCCCAATTACTGAGGCTTTGCGAGATGAAAACCTGAGCTCAATTCTTGTTAATATTGGGGACAAAGTGAAGAAAGGGTTGAAGAGGTATTATTGTTTTACAAAGTAGTAACTAGTGTCTACAAATATTTGTTCAAGATTTAATTTTTCAAATTGTATATAGAAACTCTTTGGGTGAACGAGTGGGCTGTAGTCACACTGTTGGAGAAACGGATGTCGATAATACCATAAATAATCTGTTTATATTTTAAAACATTGTTTGCAATTTAAAATATGTAATCTATTCAGTTAAATGTAAAATCAATCAAGGCCGGTGCTTAACACTATTTTCAACTTTGAAATAAAGTTATCTTATGTATGAAATACACACTCGTTTATTATCAATTTTCATACTTTTTTCTAGTATAGCATTAATGTAGATATATCTTGAAAAGAGATATCTATTCGATATTTTTTGCATGTTGGTGCGACCTAATACCCTTATCACAGCTATCAAGTTAATGTATCTACATCGACCTGGCTCCGCTGTGGAATATCTTTGTACTACTAGTGTCGAAAACGCGGACACTTCTATGGTATTTCGATATCATTTCGATTAAAATAGAAATTAGTGTTTGACATCGCTTCGATATCGAAAGGTCGAATCTCGATATTGTGGCGAAATGGATTAGATCACCACTGGTTACTTGGGATATGTTCATATATACGTATTGGAACATCATAGCGTTACGTGACGGAGGTGGGTGGGTGGGTACAGGCTAGCGTGACACAAGCGTTACAAGGGTGGGTGGGTGCCCTGAAAATTGCCAATTTTAGCGTTACGTGTTGAAATGGATTAAGAGGAATAATTTGACATTCTGATGATATTTTGTCCGTATAATGATATTCTGTCATTCAGAACAATTTTCTATCATTTTTCTGTCGTGAAATAGAATCTTTTAATGCCCTGTCTAAAATTTGTGCAGCCTTCATATGGTATTCGGGACAGCAATCTATGCATTTAAATATGTTCGATTTTTCTCTGATATATCTAGGGCAAACTCGTTTTTCGTCCTCCTGCTACTAATAAATTTAAGCAAAACGGTCCATCACCGCTTCCAACTTCCAACCCAAAATATTTATGAAATCAAAAACTGGAAATCGGCTGACAAATAAGTTTTTCTGAAGGCCGCAACTTGTGTCATTCCTTGAATGTAAAACTGTGTGGTATTCATAGGATGTAAACATGGATAGAAAGCACTGAGGAATTGTGAGAATTGCAAATCCAAAACGCAGAAGTAAGGCTTGGATGTGTTCACCCAACTTTATATAAGACTACTGAATAAAACATTAAGCCATCAAGGAGCAAGATCTTGTTGGTGAATTAGTAATTGAATTTTTGATTATCCGCGAGCAGTATGAATTCGAGGAAAGGCGGTTATGAAACCCATCAATCATCATGACATTTATATTGTGACATTTAAACATAAAACATCCGGGCATATGACTTGCTTGAGTTGTTGTCATCAGTAAACGGGATTCCCAAAAAAGTATCTACCATAATTTTTATTTCTTTCAATAGAAAAGCTGAAAGATAGCCTTCTCCCGTCTTTCGTAAAATAATTTAGTAACACGTGGCTCGTTATATAACTCTCCGAAAGTCATTTAAACGAGAAGGTTTATTAAAATATTTTATTAAGGACGGCACATCCTTCAAGCAATTTAGTAAGTTTTAGAGCTACATTGAGTTTTCCCAGCGCTTTTTATCGGTATAAAATATAGCAAACGAATAAATTTTCTGGAAGAACCAACTGCCACTCTTCGTCTGTTTAGCACTATAATATACTTTATATGCCAGCCTGCTCAAAAGTTTAATATACTTCAATTTTAGTATAGAAACCACCTATCTATTAAAAATATTTAAAATGTTAGGCGAGCCAACCCTTGAAACGTTGATGCGATTTTTCTTAAAGCAACAGGAAATATACGGAACCACACCCATTAAATATTCTCCCAAAGAAGACAAGCTATTGATAAACCCTGAAATACGACAACGGCTAGAAATCTCAAAGCAAATAATCTATGGTATTCTGACCGTCACAATTTGGATTCAATTTTTTAATGAGGACAGCAACCCTGATAAACAAGTTGAGAGGTTTGAAAGTCTTTTTGCCTGTGGAGCATTGTCGGCTCTATTTGTTGGTAGACTGGCTGCATTTCAAAGTCAAAAAGAGATCGTGGAGATGTACAACCTGTTCGTGTCCCTTGAAAACTCGAGTCTCTCAGGTAACTATTTTTTAAAGAATATTATTATGAAAATGATAAAAAATGAATTCCATTTCATCCGCTATTTGTATTTGCAGAACTTCACAAACGTGGACGTCATGAGAAGCTTATTTCAAAGCAACAAAAGCGTTTACTTCAGTTCTACTTCTTTTTTGGAATGTGCGCGGCTCCGTTCACAACCATCGGCCACGTTTCACATAGATGGTTGTATACCTGCAACTCAGCAACGCCAGGATACCTACTGTTTCCGGAATGCAGCCAAACACTTACTGGTTCTGAATGGAAACTCAGCTCAATATTTCTACTATTGTTTATCTGTTCAATTTTGACTTTGAACTGTATAGACTGCTTTGGAATGTTGGCTTTTCAGTTGACGGGGATTAGTTTTGTTCAAGCATTTTCTTCATATTTGACACATTTTTGTAAAATGCTGAATGAGGAAATCTCAACTCAGAAGGATGTTTGCTACCGAAGAATGCGGAAGTACAGAGAGCTGCAAATTTTAAATCTGTACTACAACAGAATTCAACAAGGTCTCGTAATTTTTGTGTTATTGTTCCTTATTATAATATCCATGATAATTGGAGTATACACGTTGGTATCCGTGGGATCTGAAATCAAGCTACCGGAACTTCTTCTGTTTGGTTGTGCTGCATTTGACGGGCTTGTGACAATGCTTGTATTTTTTACAGTTATGGCTAATGTCCACAGCGCAGCTACGCAGGCTATTGAGAACGTCAAGGCTCACTTCATACCTCGTATTGTTGACAAAAGAGTTCGAAAATGGGCGAACATGTTTACGCTCGTTTTGACTACTCAAAGTCAATGTTGGGGTGGTTAATTTTGTGGAGAAAGCACTCCGTTAACTCTTGTTGATTTTGGTGTAAATCAAACTGTCAGCTTGTTGCTTTTAAATTGAAAATATTCTATACAACTTTCATAATGTTCACAAACAGCTAATGCTGACAAAGAAAGTTTTTTGTTAAAAAATTAGTGTTGAGTTGCTTTATCGTGGTTTTACGGTCTTTTTTGGCGATTTCTTGCAGTACCATTTTGTTTTGCAGAATTAAGTGCACAAACTTTAAATGATAAATATTTAGATCACGACCATGACATGCAATCATGTTGGTATTGGAAAATGAAACATAATAAATGTGTAGCACTTTTATTCGTGTCTTTAAGATATCCCATTTACCAGAAAACAATGCCAGTGGGATTGACTTACAGTTTGAAAACTTAAAAGATAATCAAATTTCTCTCCCTGGTCTAAATGAATATAACTACTTGGAAATGTGCATGAATGAAACTTTACACATGAAATAGTGACGACTTGTATACGAAGAGTTCGCACGAACAAGAAATAGATCCTAGACCACTGTGCGGAGGTGTTTTGGTCTCTGCATAACTAACTTCCTAACCTAACTTAAATGATCCGGAACTGGAAGCTGTGATGACGAAACTTAAATTCCATACCTTGTTACCAGTATGAAAAGTGCATTAAAGCCATTAAAAAGTGAGTGAGTATTACAAGCGCGTCAAAATATCTGAAATGTGACAAGCTCCGATTCCTTACTTTCTTCTCCCAAGAAACCATTATTGGTAGAAAATTTACAACTAACTTTATCGGTTTTTGTAGAAAGAATAGAGGAGCTTTTCTGTCATCTTCAAAAGTACAAGTGGAGATGAAACCTTGCTTCAACCCGAAATTCAAGCACGTAGAGCTAAACCGAGCAATAATTTCATTTGAAAAAACGGAAAACTCTATTCAACGGTTGCTATATAAGAATTATAAAGAAAAACCTGTTTAGAAGCATTGCAAAACAAAGGTGCTTCAAGAAATCGGCTAACAAAGAATTTGGGGTGGTATCGAGTTTTGGATCCTGATTCTTGTTCGTTTCTGGCATTCTTGAATAATGATTTCATTGACAATCTTATTACGCCATTTTCACGGAGTGACCTTTCGCTCAATTAAGAACGAAAAAATAATTATAAACTGTGATAAATAATTCATTATAAAATGGATATAATTGTTTATCGGTTATTTCATGATCGTAAGTGACTACTTAGTAAACCCGTTGAAATAGAATACCACTTCCTTTAAATTGCTGGCTACCTCGTCAAATAAGACCACAAACGGATGTAATTCCTGTAAACTTGGTAAAATTCTTAGGTCCGCTTCAAAAACTCGAACATATACTTCATTCTCCCATAGCTTTATTACTAATGTTAATATACGCTGTTCAAATCTATTGCTACTCGATTACATCCAACGTCCGTCAGCTTACTCAGCAGTTTAATAATACAGGATATGGGTGCAGATTCCCGAGTAATGTCTTAAAATTTAACCATCACAGCTATAAGAAGTGCCAATCCTTTACCAATTTATTATAAATTTCCTCGTTGTTTTTGTAAATTTACTTCAGTTTAGAGTTTTCTCACACACGACGCACAATGGATGGGACATTGTTCCTGATAATTTTGACAATTATTTTTCACAACATTATAATATCACAGCAAAATGATCGCCTAATATTTGATTTGACAAGACCGGCTAATGAACTTATTAATGGAAAAATTACAGTACAAGATTTAATTTCTGACCTTCATTCGGCATTCCGTCTCGTTGGCACAAATTCGGCCACTTCCACAATGCTGTACTCAACAGGCAAGTAAAAAAATTAGCAGCAGATTTCCGTTTTTATTTTTTCATTTGAAAAAATGAAAGTTTTGCGTAATTTCAGTCGGCGGTACATTTGAAGAATTGAAGGAGCGGACTAATGTGGTGCATAAAATTATAAATGAAACATTGGAAACGAGTTCGAACACAAAACTGCTAACTTCGTGGACGTAAGCATCAAAATTCTTTAGAACTTTGAGAAAACTTTAAGTGGAGATTAAAATATTAACCAATTAACCTATATATACTAGTTGGCGTAGAATAAACAAAACCACATTGGATGAAATGAACATAAACTATTCCTACAACGAAGCTTCTGATGGATGCAAACTATGTTTGTTATTGAACTTACGTGATGAAATCGACTGTTACGAGCTGAGATTTTATTACAGGGAGATAAAGGCAAAATTTGAAGATGGGGGTTGGGATAACCGCGAGTTTGTTCCAATTATATTCGACGAGTCTGTGCTTGAGTGCACAAATTTTGATTTTATCGCCTATAGACAGATTGACACCTTTGCAGTGAGTTTAAAATTTGGCGAAAGTACAGGTGTAACAGAATCCTTTGGGCTTTTTCAAACTCGCATGAAGTTTTTATCAGAAAAAATAGATAGGAGTGTCGGCTTAGGACACGCGGAGAGAATTATATTTTTTCCAAACCGGAAGCAGTTGGGAACGAAAATCATCGTGATTTGCTCCTCAAATATGCGTCTCTATGGAAACCAACATACCAAACTCAAGAATACATTGTAGTTCAGATACCTAAATCTACATCAGAAGCTGCATCAACTCACTTTTCAATAGTCCCCAACTTTAGCATTTTCGAAAGACCGCTTCATACAGGTGATGAAGAATTTTTATGGTCATTCGTTATGTTAGCTGCTAGTTTTCAACAACAGGTATGAACTAACCAATCGGCAGTGCACTGCTTGTTGTTTATTTTATGTGATCATTCTCACTATATTCTAGATGCTTGGGAATTATGGAATCGTCGACTAGAAAATGTTTCTCAAGCTCTCAAAATTCATAAACTAGCTGTGCCGATCGACATAATTTTGGTATGTGGCAGAGGAGATTGTAGTGCCTTAAACACTACATCAAATCCGCCGTCTCTCAGTAAACTGAGCACAGTCGTTTTTGAACCAGCATATTTGAATTTGTCCCAACCAATCGGGGAATTTGAGGTAACGGACGTTGTCAGACAAGTTCCTCGTAGCTCAAAGATTGGATGTAAGTTCGACAGAGGTCGGTACGGCTTTCGTATCAAATCGTATATAGCAGATGCTGTGAGGGGTTGTCAAATCATGAACGGGAGCCTCTATATTCTGCGCAAACCATTTGACCTAGAATGGGACCAAGACAGGGAAAGGTACTCGTTCAATTTCGAGAACACGGTGAGGCCACAGCTGCACGCGATAAACCAGATACGGCAACAGATCCTCAAAATAGATCCCTTAGCAAACGTATATTTAAAATATGAGATTACCAAAATCCGTTGACCCAGTTTACACAGACCAAATTCAGAATCCCCGTTTTTGTTCTGTGATGAATTTAGACCAACAATTAACTTGTACTTTGAGGGTGTATTTAACTGGGCTAAACTGGAAAACTCTCCAATTATCGTTGACATTGTTTCTGAACATCAAATGGGTTCATTCCGCAGCTGGTACAAACTTTTACGTCGGCTGAATTACCCATATTCTGATTGGCCAGCACAAGATAGAAAAATGAAACCCAGTCAATTGGGAACTATTAGTAGCCCCGGTTTCCTAATGCAGGAGTATCTCAAATCCATCCATAATTGGAAACCAGATAGATGCATTGATTGGACAGAAAAAAGATGGGAATTTGCGTATGATTTTTTCCACAACGCAGATATCGGAATTGCATTTGATCCCCAATCAACCTTTGGCAATTAGACAACAACGGTGGATGAGTTCAGTATCATGCTCCAGTTTATTTCTTATCGCTTTCGTTTAGTTGAAATAGGGATTGGTCATAGTTTTCATAACCTCCTCTCAGCGATTGAGCTAAACATGGAGTCCGAAAACACTGATTTTAATGCACAAATGTGGATGTGCTTTATCATGGCAGGACGAGATCCTCAACTATTTCAAACCATTCTTGCTCAACTAGAAAAAAGCAAGATTTACAAAAGTGGATTGCTGAAGGGAATTCATGTAGATCTCGGCGCAACTTGCGTGGACGAAAACTGTATTTTCAATTTCAACCATGAATCAGTTTCTAGAATGATGATATATGCCAAAGAATCAAATGTTAGCTTTGGAATTCTTGGAAACATTTTTAAGAACGAAATCAATTGTAAAATCTCAAGAAGCATCTCATCAGTATGCAAATATTGTGCTAGAAGGATCTGAGATATACTTGCATCAACTTAACAACTTTGCAATGGAGATTGCCGAAGGAATGGAATACATTGAGAGTCGACGAGTTGTTCATGGAGATTTGGCAACCAGGAATATGTTGCTCGATGAAAACCTGGTGTGTAAAATTGGAGATTTTGGACTTTCACGGAAATTGTACGAGTATCAAAAGTACGTGAAATCGTCACAAGAACCACTGCCTTGGAATCTTTGAAGAAAATGGAATTTACCTCAAAATCGGACATGTGGAGTTTTGGAGTGACTATTTGGGAGATATACAGTCTTGGTAGTTGATTTTGCTGGTATATTAATCATGAGCAATATAGTAATGCAGAAACTATAATCACAAATGCTCTCAATTTCCAGGTAAAATACCATACGCCGGTCTGAACTGGACAGTGGACTTCGCAAAGGATTTACAAAACGGATTGAGACTCACAATCCCGGATTTTTCACCAGAAAATTTGTAAGTTGTAGTTGCTCACAAAATTGCTTTTAGCAATAGGGTTGTCACATCCAAGTTGTGTTATTTAGATTTTCTAAAATGTTGGATTGCTGGATGCTGAACCCTGAAGAGAGACCCACATTTTCTGAATTGGTCAACTTTTTTAAAAGTGTAAGCGAAAAAGCGTACACAGTTTTAGATTCAGGTGAATAGCAATCGCTTTCCGGAATCGATAAAGTTTCCATGTAATATTGTAACTTGGGAAATGAACACGATAAATTCTAATTTGTAGTTTTAGACTTGCTTTAATTGTTTGTTGATGTTTAAACAAATTATATAATCAAATAAATATTTCTCAAAATTATATATAATTCTATGCACAATATATTGTAAATAATTTACTACGAAAAGATCCTCCACAAGATTTACAATATGCACAAAGTCGCAAAATGACAAATATTTTCATGGATGACATTTTTGCCGACAGTGAGTTATAACGGAATGTTAAAGGATAGCGTATGTACATTTTCTATGTATGTTCCTTAACAACATACCTCCGAATGTACATTGCATCCTACGAAGCGTAGGTTACGCAAGACGCCATATGGCACTTTGATACCCGAGCACTTTCGACGGAAAATTTAGACTTCAGTTTTTACAAAAAAAGTTTCTAAAGGCGCCGATTTGCCGAAGGAAGGTGGTAATAGGATGCGCGTCTCAACTTCGAGACCCGATCCTATGCGACTAGAGAGTCTTCAAAATATTTTTGTGTTTCATAAAATTAGAATATTTTGTTTTATACTTGATAAAACAACTTTTTCCAATACATTTAATGTTGTAAATCGATCAAAGCATTAAGTTTACAAACAACAGTAACTCTAAAATCTGTTTTTATTTATTCGTAGTTGTATCTCTCCAAATTTGCTGTTTTCATTACTTAAAGGCCACGATAGACGTCTCCGAACCAGCTCCGCTTAGCTGAGGCTGGCATACATTGAAGCTAAGAATCTGTTGTTATCGATGGTGGAGATGGCCTAAGGGGAAGTTATTCGCTAAATCTTATAGGAGTAGGAATACCCCGTTTGACCATAAATCAATGGTCTCGAGATGGGCTGCGGGACCCCCTAACGCTAAGTGGGTGCATTTTATGGAGCTTTAGGGGGCAGCATCGTCTGCAGCACAAAATTTGACACTAGAAAATTGCTTTTTATTTAAGAAACGAAGACAAAAAAAATCATACTCAAAGAGGCCTGTGGCACAACATGTTTCATTTTTCGACATTGTGCAGTGAGTACTCATCGTACAACCGCTTACAAGCTAAATTAAGGGGTTGTAAAATTTTATAACAAGTAATAAAAGGATCACATTATTCCCGTCACTGGTGGCGCGCTGGTATAAGTTTCAGGACCAAAATGTTTATGAAAGATGCATTGTTTTAAAAGCTTCATGTCATATATTCGACGACTTGAAGCCTGCACACCTGATGCTTGAATTGAATATTGTTGTTACAGTGCTGCACTATGTAAGATCGATTAGCAAGAAATAGAATTTAGAGATCATAAGTTGAATTGCTGATGAACTCTTTCTCAAACGATATATAATCACTTTAACTGGTATATTAGTTAATTTCAAATTAGTTAATGATAACTGTGCGGCCCCATTGAGGGAGCTATGTATCCTGACAATTATTTTTATATAAATTTACAAACCCTTATTTTTAGCTTTTAAGGCACTACATGAGTACTCACTGTAGGCAAACCAAACTCTTTTTTTATCGGTTGTCGACTTACTTGTCATTCATGTTAGACCTCAATGTCAAGTTCTTGGTAAATGTTTGTGAGAATATGGCTGAACGTTAGTTTACATAAAAGAGCATCCAGACGGGAGTTACGTGGGTTTGTAACCGGTAGACCTATATTTTTAGTTTAATGAGAATATTTCTTTTTCTACAAATTTTTGCCAGTTCTTCCGCCCTTGCTTCTCCTATCCAATATCCCATATAAGTTTGTACAGTTGATGTTTTCATTGAAATTTCCTACGCTCAGATTCCAAATTTAATGGCTTTTTAAGAATAATTCACTTACCTCAAATTCACTTGACACAGTGTTCAGAACATTAGAGGCAATAAAATTATCAGCACCCATTTTTAAAATTTTCAAAAATAATTAGTAAATTTAGTTGATATCAGTGCAGCAACTACTGCTAATCCTTCTGCGGGATTAATGAAGATCCACTTTTTACTGCAGCTGCATGTGAGTAGTACTTCCATTCCACAGTGGTTGAACGGACAGGGACAACGAGCAAAAACAACGCACGAAATTTTTAAACTTTGTTGAGATGAATCGGGAAATTTCAAACTCGAAAAAATGAAATTAAAATATGGGCTTAGCTGGAATTTTCTCCTCATGCATAATATTACCACTAATAAGCTGAGCTTCCTTGGCTGCTTCTTCTCTACGCAAGTCTTCTTGACAGTTGGAGAGTTTTCTAGTTTGAATGCAATTGCATCTAATACGATACCTCTGAATGTTGGGGGTTACGTAATTTTATAGCTGAAGTGTGCCACCGACACGACAGAAACAAGTTCCATGCATCACGCACTAATATTATTCCCTGATTTGAAATAGTTTAGCATGCATACACCAAAACTCACATTTCATGACATTTATTTCATCTAAAGTACAATCGTTCGAACAGCATTGTTAGCAGCTAAGTTGCTTGCTGTTCATTGTTAAGCTACATGCAATTGCTACAATACTCTTGATTTGATACATAAGCGTTTTCAAAATTTATTATTAGATTATGATATTACGAAATGTAACAGGTTTTAATTTAAAAACAAGACGACATTTAAATACTTTAATATATAATCTAATTAATAAATTTTGAAAACGTTGTATCAAAATCAAGAGTATAGTTAGCAATTGCTGTAGCATTAACACTGAACACAGCAACTTAGCTGCTAACAATGCTGTTCGAACGATTGTACTTTAGATGAAATAAATGTCATGAAATGTGAGTTTTGGTGTATGCATGTAAAATATTCAAATCAGAATAATATTAAGTGGTATGCATGAACTTGTTTTGTCGTGTGGTGGGCACATCAGCTATAAAATACGTACCCCCAACATTCGAGGGTTATCGTATAATGCATTGGCATCAAACTAGAAAGTCTCCACTGGTCAAGAAGACTTGCGTAGAGGAAGAAGCAGGCCAGGAAGCTCAGCTTTATTAGTGTAATAATTATGCCATGAAGGAGAAAATTCCAGCTAAGCCCATATTTTAATTAATTTTTTCGATTGAAATTTCCGATTCCATCTAACAAAGTTTAAAAATCTCGTGCGTTGTTTTTGCTCGTATGTCCCCTGTCCGTTAACCACTTGGAATGGAAGTACTACTCACATGCAGTGAGTAAAAAGCTGGATTTCATTAATCCGCAGAAGGATTAAGCAGTAGTTGCTGCACTGGATATCATACTAAATACTAATTATTTTTGAAAATTAAAAATGGGTGTAATTTTATTGCTCTAATTTTTCTGAACTGTGTTCAAGTAATTGAGGTAAGTGACATATCTTAAAAAGCCCATTAAATTTGGAATCTGGCGTAGGAAATTTCAATGAAAAACATTCAACGTGTACAACTTATATGGGATATTGGGATAGGAGAAGCTAAGGGGGAAGAACTAGGAAAAATTCTGTAGAAAAAGAAATATCTCATTAAACTAAAAATATAGGTCTACCGGTACAAACCCAACGATAACTCCGTCTGGATGCTTTTCTGTAAACCTAAGCGGTTCCACCATATTCATCACAACATTTTAACCCAGAAACTTGCATTGTAGTCTAACAATGATGACAATAAAGTCGACAACCGATAAAAAAAGAGTTTGGTTTGCCTACCAGTGAAGTACTCAGTGTAGTGCCAATTAAAAGCTAAAATAAGGGATTGGTAAATTTAATAAAAAAATTTGTCAGGATCACATTAGCTCCCTCAATGTTGGCGCGCACAGTTATCATTAACTAATTGAATTAACTAACTATACAGTTTAAGTGATTATATAATGTTTGAGAAAGAGTTCATCAGCAATTCAACTTATTTCTCTAAAATCTAATTTCTTGGCTTATCGATCTTACTCAAGTCGCAGCACTTCAACAACAATTTCAATCAGCATCAGGTGTGCAGGCTTCAAGCGTCGAATATATGACATGGAAGTTTTAAAACAATGCAATTTCATAAACATTTTGTCCTGATAACTATACAGCGCGCCACAGTGAGGGAACTAATGTGATCCTGTTTATTTACTTGTTATAAAATTTACAAAACCCTTATTTTTAGCTTTTAAGGGTGTACATGAGTACTCACTGCACAATGTCGAAAAATGTAACATGTTGTGCGCACAGCCTCTTGAGTATGATTTTTTTTGTCTTCGTTCTTAAATAAAAAGCAATTTTCTAGTGTCAAATTTTGTGCTGGCAGACGATGCTGGCCCCCTAAAGCTCCATAAAATGCACCCACTTAGCGTTAGGGGTCCCGCAGCCATCTGAGACCATTGATTTATGGTCAAAACGGAGTATTCCTTCTCCTACAAGATTTTAGCGAATAACTCCCTTAGGCCATTCCCCACCTCGTAACATACAGA